>JAUPFP010000010.1:1664687-1727187 GCA_036925085.1 Brachycybe producta | reverse complement strand
TTAGAAGTTCTTTCTTCTTCTCTTATATCTATCCTATTATGATGTTTTTGTCTTGTTGAAAATATTTTTGTAATAAAAAAAATGAACTACTAAAGTTAATTTTTTTTGGGTATTCATTCTTCTTATGTATAATATACACTCACAAAATAGGTGATATAAAAAATGAAAATATCAATTAACATGCAATCGCTCATTAATCTCCTGATTGTATTATTTTGAATTGAAAAATGATATATAGGGATGATGATGTTGGTCCATAATATAGTCACACTTGTGTGGATTTTCATACATGTCACAGCCACACACAAATAATAAGGGTTGTGTGTCTATTGTCTAGTTAATTGATGACCACTTTCTAATGATAACTATCCCTTTGCGTGTTGAATTCTATTCATCTTTCTAAAATATAATATGTGCCCTTTTGTTTTATTTCTTTTGAAAATGAGAACACAAACCAAAAAAAATGTGTGTAGTTTTCTTGACACTTTGAATCACTCCCAAGTTAATTTGAAGGATTTCTTTTAGCTTTTTTTGTTGTTGTTGTTGTTTTCGGAACCCTAATTTCTATAAAACAATGTGGTTTTATATATATATATATATATATATATATATATATATATATATATATATATATATATAAGTACTAATATAGTTTATAATGTTTATGTGACAGTATGTATGTGTCTGTATTTGAATTTTATTGTCAAAGTTAATATAAAACTCATTCTGAACATTGGATTATGTATGTGTGTTTTTTGTTGTTGTTGTTGTGCGTCTTGTTTATTAAATATTAACAGCGGCTGTCGTTTCAATTGAAGCCATTTCATTTCCTAATTCGTTTAACGTCTTTCCACTTCTTTTAACTTAATTTTTTCTCTCTCTCCCTCTCTCTCTCTCTCTCTCTCACTGTGTGTGTTATATTCTTTGTGGTTGGTTGGCATTTTCTCAACGCCTATTAATTGGATGCTGCATTAAAATGCACACACGCCTGGCTAATAATAGTAACAATACACTTTATTCTAAATATGAGTCCCTATCTTTTGTATAAAATAAGGAGGGGATGTAGTGTCGTTGGAAATATAAAGAGAGGGGAATGGGGGGAGGGGAAAATTTTTGCAAATCCATTATGAAAAATAATTGGTTTGTTTGGCAGGTTGTTTTTTTTTTAAAAATATTGTTTATATTTGAAGATGATTTTTGCTTTTATATTTTTGAAATGTATGGACATTGGTTGCAATGTTGTGGTGAAGTTGAGTGACTCGTCCAAATTTCATCGTATTTGTCTTTCTCTCTCAATTAGATTAAGCTTTTAGAACAATATAATGGTATTTTTCTTTTCTCTTTCTTATTCTTCTGTATAAGATCTATCAATCAAAACTCTTGACCTTAAAAGTTAATCTGAAAATATGCAATTTCAGCATTTGTAAAACTTGTTTTAGAAGTTTAACAGAAAAAAAAATGCTCGAAATTTTTTGTTGTTTTTTGTTCAAATTTTATTTTGTGGGTTTTTTTTTCAGTTGAAAATCTTGAAATAATCTTATTTGAAAAAAAGAAAATAAGGTAGAGATTTCTAAAGATGTCAAATCCGTTGAGACAATAAGAATGAATATTGGAGATGGAAAGAAATAGTGTTAAAAAGTGCAAAAAGATCACTTTTTTCTTCAAAATGTTTCTCCCCCCCCCTCCCCCTTCTTGTTTTCTATGTTCTTCAATATTGCAGAAGAAAAAAAAAAGCTTTTTGGTTTGTTTGTTTGTTTATTCGTCATCTTTTTAAGGGGGGGGGGGGGGGTGGTCCTTGGTTTCTTTTCGCTCTCTGATGGTCTCTCTCTCACTTTGAGAGGATGGTGATGACGTTCACTTTTTTCATATTTTGACATGTGTGTTATGTCTGTGTTTGCGTGTGTCTTTGTGTGTGTGTGTTTCTGAATTTCTATTTTTTCTTTGTGTGTTTTAACAAGATTTTTTATCTATGCTTTTTTTGTTGTTGTTGTAGTTGTTCATCTTCTTCTATATATTTGAATTGTGTCGTATGAGAGTCGCATTGACGCCTCTTTTGAAACCTCTTTATGGCTTATTTACATTTACATTGTTCTACTTTACGTACGGAGTACGTGTACGTGTACGTGTGTGTGGGTATAATGTGTAAATTGACAAGCACAAGTCATTATTTTGAGAAGCCATTTGATTTGCAAATTTTACGTTTTCACGAGGAATTCTTCTCTCTTTTCTCTTTTACATACGAAAACTAATGTATGCCATTGCACTTTGTTTTGCCACGCTTCAATTTCGGAGATTACTCAAGTTTGGAGTTGCTTTTTTTTCTTCTTCTTCTTCTTCTTTCTATTAGAAAAAAAGAGAAAGAGAAATAGATGGGAAAAACAAATATATATACATGTGCTCTCAATATATATAGGTAATATATATAGGTATATATGTAGGTATATAAAAGAATAATTTATTTTATAAGTATAGACATGATGATATAGCATTTCAAACTGAAATTAATTAGCTCTTTCTGAAAGTACTTTCAACAAAAATTTGAATTTTTGAGTTTTTGATTTTCATCTAAAGTTTCGTGATTTTGTATTTTTAGCAAGTAATGTTACTAATGTACACGTAAAAAAAAAGTTGATTCAAAAGAGTCTGAAAATCTTTGATGATGATATCTGATAGATCAATATTCGGGTTTTGTATAAATATAAGATGTGTTTTCGCCTGCGGTTTTGTCAAACATTTTATTTTTAAGAAGGATGAGAGAGAAAGCGTGAGTTTGCGCTTGTTACATTACAGTAATGGCATGACTTTATGAAGGCGCGCGAATTAACGGGGTGGTAAATCCATTAAAAGTTCAAGAGTCGTGTTTCATGTTGTCTTTGAATTTATATACAACATTAGTTCACTGTAACACTCCCTCATTCGCACGGCCCTTAGAAAGACTTCGAGTTGCCATTTTTAACGTGTCTATAGAGTGTTGATACCTGAGTGTTTCGCTCTGTTGGCAGCTGTGTTGCTACTAAAGTATCAGGGACACAAGGGTCGGTCGGTCGGTCGGTCCAGAGGTAAAAAGTGAAGCTGGTGAACAAACTTACAGATTGTCGATGTCTAATCTCGTTCCAATCCAATGTCTTCGCATTGGTCTAGTGGCGGCTGTAAGTTAAGTCCCACGTCCCAAAAGTAAATAGAGACCAAACATGGATATACAATATAAAAACCTATCTTTATTTCAATTGTAGCGACTTGCTGGATTGAGAGACGATCATACGTTCTGTGTCTTAAGTCGTGTACTCAAGATAGCAATATCAACACATATAGTGAGCATTGCCCGATTCTTAAGGTATGCCAGTTTACGGCGTGCATAGTTGAGGATTTTTTTTATAATAAAACATATGGAAGCCATTGAAAGGGTCCAACGTAAGTTCACAAGGCAATTTATAGAGTGTAATAACTTGAATTATGAGCAGAGGTTGGAGTTATTAGGTCTTAGATCACTTAGAGAGAGACGAATTGTAGCAGATATGGTGTTGTTTTTTAAGGTCGTATATGGGTTGGTTTATTCTATGCTCGAGTTTATGTCAAACTTAAAGCCACTTAATTCGCGAACAAGAGGTCATGATATGCGTTTTGTTTTGCCAAATCAGAGGTGTCAACGACGAAAGATGAGCTATCTAAATCGCTGTATTCCAATTTGGAATTGTCTGCCATATGAAGTTGTCCACTCTACAACACCTGATGTTTTACGCACAAAATTATATGCCATGCAGATTTTAAAATGGAGTACAGAAAAGAGTTTACTTCAGTGATTATGCTATCTTATTTCTAATTTGTTCACATTTCGATGTTGTGTTGATTTTTCGATTTTTATGTTTTTTATTTTTTTTACCAATATGCTCATGTCTCTTTATTTTCTGTCTTTTTTATTTTCATCAATGACGTTATATCTTTGTTAGATGTTGTAATTCAACCTTAAGATATGTAATAAAGACTTCCTCTCTAACAAATATTTAGTTATGATTAAAAAAATACTCAGCATTAATTGAAATTGTGATTATTATTATTATTATTATTATTATTATTATTATTATTATTATTATTATTATTATTATTATTATTATTATTATTATTATTATTATTATTATTATTATTATTATTATTATTATTATTATTATTATTATTATTATAAATTCAAAAGTCATTTCTTGTAAACTGAAATAATATAGCATATAGCATCAATGCGTTCCCTGATACGTTTACTTGATAGCATTGAGTTTTTGTTTCCTGCAAGCAATGATCTCTATTTGTGACACGAATTCAGGGCATATCTGGCACAAAAAGCACTCCCCCCCCCCCCACACACACACACACACACAAACGCACAATTTTAAATAAAATGCATTACTGTAAAATGCTAATTTTAGCATTTTGATCACACACTTTAAGGCATACACAATTAAATAATTCTTTGAAGAAATTTCACAACATTGAACATTGGACATATAAATAAAGTGTTTCCAAAACTGCCTATTATCGTTTACTTTAATGATAAGTTTACGGATTGTTAGATTCATTGATTTTGGTGGTTAAGTTGAGTTAAAGGCGTCGACAATCTATGAAAAATTTTAAAGTAGACAATGGTAGCTGTCTGCATATACTTTTATATATATACTGTATATATATATATAGAGAGAGAGAGATAGAGTTTAGGCCTACAATGAATGAATTTATGATTGTATATAAAAAGAGGGCTAATCGAATAATTAAGGTTGTGTTAATGTAAGGGACATCATCGGAGTCATCATGGTCAATTAGTTGTGTTTGCAAGCAATTCAACATGATATGGTATATTTTAACACGTTTATTTTCATCGCTTTTTGTGCGTTGTTGTTGTTGGTTTAATGCCTACGTTCAAAACAGTTAAAATAAGTTTAAAACGGTAGTCATTAATTTATATGACTTAATTATTATTATTATCATCATCATCTTCTGTAAGCCCTATATACTAATTAATGTAGTTTTCTCATGTTGCTTTTCTTTTCAAATTGCTCCTTAAAGTCTCTTAAAAGTTAGGTTGTAACTTTTGATGATCGTTTTTTGTTTGTTTCTGAAAACGCCTCCACGCCTCTATACAAATCATATTCTTTCTCCAGTCATTTTTTTAGTGATTTTAAGAATGTGTGTGTGCGTAACGCAGAGCTGTAACTAGGGTGAGCCGAATGAGGCGCCTGTCTTGAGTGCAAAGCTTATAAGTCTGAAACAGGAGGCGCAAAATAACTTAAATGGTAATACTTAAGGGGCGCCAATCATAGCTCGTAGCTAGGGGGAGGGGCAGTCCGCCCCGGGCGGCACGTTTTTGGGGGCGGCACCAACTAAAAGAAAAGTTTTTTTTCTCTGTCGGGATAGCAGAAAAGAGCTTTATAAAGCTCTTTTAAGATGACCCAAGAAGAAATTATGAAATTTTTGTCGCTCGCTGCGCTCCCGGAATGTTTTTTGCAATCCAGAATTGTTTTTTAGTCCTGGTACTGTTTTATTTAATAATTTCATAATTAATATAAAATTATATAAACCATTTCAATCACTGGATATTGATAATATCGTTTGGCCACTCCCAGACCAGTATCCTTGTTGGGCCACTGACGTGTATTGAGTTGTGTTTTTCGTGAGGGAGGGGCGTCAAACTTAAGGACCGCCCCAGGCGGCACAAACTCTAGCTACGAAACTGGTGCCAGTTTGATTCTTGCCACGATCGCAAAATTAGGTTATTAGGGCTCTGGTGTACCATAATTGGCCAAGTGTGGTATGGTTGGTATCATAGACGGCAAATGCGTGGATACTTTGGTACTCAAGCACCCCTTGTAACTTTCTAAGGAGTGTTGGGGAGAGCACCCCTCCAATTTTCTTATACCAGCATTTGCTGAATAAATGCTTTTTCTCCTCAGTTTGAGTTATCAACTGGTTGGGCAGTCAAATTAATGATGTCACATGAAATACTGTGATTATCACGATTGTAGTCTCTAACAAGCACATTATGACTAAACTGGATAAGAGGTCCCACAAAAAATGACACATGAACTTCCTAAAAGCACCCTTTAAGGTTTTGAGAAGTCATTTGGCACATGTGACTGGTCTGAGCAAAAAAAAACTTTTTATCACAAGTTTTCTAATAAAATTTTATTGTTTCTTTGAAACTACTTGTGGAATATAGTTGGACAATCTGTGACTATTTTCATATTCGCGTTTTTAAAAGAATTTTTTATTAGATCTACATGTATGTCCGTTTGAGAAATTTTAATTACTTTCTTCCACTTATATAATAAGAAAAAACACGTTGTTAATAAGAAGAAAAAAAATATTTTTAAGATAGCAATATGAAAATATTCTTAGCCTTTTTATTATATTAACTTTCTAGTTGCCATTCTTTTTTTTTTGAAACTCCTTGGCAAAAATGCTTGTATTTGGTGGGTTAAGACTAAAACCCATAAATTCAAAAAAGTAAAAATTGTCAAAAAATGAAAATATTCCATGAAAATTTTCAAAAAATGGCAAAAAATGAAAATATTCCATGAAAATTTTCAAAAATGGCAAAAAATGAAAATATTCCATGAAAATTTTCAAAAATGGCAAAAAATGAAAATATTCCATGAAAATTTTCAAAAATGGCAAAAAATGAAAATATTCCATAAAAATTTTCAAAAATGGCAAAAAATGAAAATATTCCATGAAAATTTTTAAAAATGGCAAAAAATGAAAGTCTACTAGATGCCCTGAAAGCACTGAAATGAACTAAGGAGGGTCCAACAGGCTTCCGAGGACCATAAAACCCCATAAATTCAAAAAAACTAAAAATTGTCAAAAAATGGCATAAAAATAAAAGTCGTCTAGATGCCCTTTCAGGGCATAAAAGAGGGCTGAATATGATTAATCCACCTGAAAGTGGGGCCTGTGGGTGGTATTGGGGAAAGGGGGATTATTGCTATGAATTATGTTAATATTTTTTTTTCAGGAATTAATGCTGAGAGGATGACAGGGTCCTGTAGAATCCTAGCTCAGCCACAAGTTGTGACTGCAAATCCCTGTTCTAGAGATGCTGCAGTGAAAGGAAATTTTTCACATGGGTCAATTATAAATAAAAATACGAAAATCATGGTTGTAAATTGCAGAAATTTGCAGAGAAAGGTACCTGATTTCTTCGCAGCCATTGAAGAGTCAGACTGTCAAATAATACTTGGAACTGAGTCATGGCTAGATGACAATGTTAGTAATGGAGAGGTGTTTTCATCTAACTTTGCAATATATCATAGGGACAGAGTGGGGCATATTGCTGGAGTTTTTATAGCAGTTTCAAATTTGCTTAACAGCCAAAGGGTGTGGGTGTGGGATAGTTTGCTGCAGTGTAAAGCTGCTCAATGGGAAAAGGATATTTTTAATTTCTTTCTATCACCCACCAGGATCTTCAATTAGTGATATAGCTGCCTTTTGCTCATGTCTCGATGCCCTTCATCATGCGCACAATAACCCTGGTATAATTTTAGGAGGTTATATTAACTTCCCAAACATAAACTGGGAACTTCGTGCAATTACAGGTGGGAATGATGTAACTTTAGCTGTTTCATTGTTGGAAAGTTTGGATATTTACTCCATGAAACAGATGGTTATGCAACCAACTAGAAATAGTATTGTCCGTGATGTTGTAATAACTAACATTCTCCTTATGATATCTAATGTTAAGGTTTCTGTGGAAATTAGTGACCATCACATTGTAACTTGTGATGTCAATGTTAATGTTAGGGTACCATAAGGCAGGTTAAAGGCATAAGGTTAAAGGTTGAAGCCATTAAGGTTAAAGCCATAAGGCAGGTTAGTCTTTATAACAAATGTAACTGGGCTGGGTTTAAGTTGCATATGCAGCAAAATCTTGAGAACTTTAAAAACAATTTTAATCAGCATGATGTTGATGAAAATTGGGCAATTTTTCACTCATTAATGACAGGAGAGGGGTCTCAAAGTTTGTTCCATTAAAAAAAGTCCAGGATGCCTCAACACCAGCATGGTATACATGATGTGTTAAAAGGCCTCTTCACAAGCAGAAATTATAGAGAAATAGATACAGAGGTAATTCAAGTTTATTGAATGCAAATGGTTTGCATATTGCTCGTGCAAATGCTAAAAAAAGAACTGGCATTGGCCCATAAGGATTTTAAAACTAATAAGCTCAGTAAATGGCTGCAAGAAGATCCAAAGCTGTTTTGGAAGTATGTTAAGCAATCTTGGTCTGGTGAGTACTTGATTCCAGCTATTGTTGGGGCAAATGGAGAACTAATATCACACCCGAAATTGAAAGCTTCTTTGTTGAATGAACAATACAGGAGTATTTTTACAGCAGATGAAAATACTACACCTAAAACTTTTGAGTCTAGAAAAATGTATTCTTTGGGGGATATTATTGTTAATATTGACAGCATTATCAAGCAACTATTGACCCTTAATAAAGCTGGCATTATCAAGCAACTATTGACCCTTAATAAAAACAAAAGTGGGGGGCCAACTGGAATTCATGCAGTAGTTCTTATAAAACTAGATAGGGAAGTGGGACCATTTCTTCATCTAGTTTATCAGCAGTCTTTGGATCAAGAGGTTGTTCCAAGTATGTGGAAATTAGCAAATGTTATCCCAATATTTAAGTCGGGTAATAAGTTCAAAGCTGCAAACTATAGGCCTGTATTTCTAACTTCAGTGGTTTGAAAAATTCTTGAGCACATCATATACTCTGGCTGCATTAAGTTTCTCAAATTTCACAATCTCATTTCTGATAACCAACATGGTTTCCTGAGAGGGTGCTCTTGTGTGACTCAACTTATTCTGGTAGTGGATGATCTCCAGAAAAGTTTAGACAATGGTAAACAGGTTGACATGAGGTTTCTTGACTTTTGTAAGGCATTTGACACTGTTTCACATTCAAAACTTCTGGCAAAAGTTGCAGCATATGGGTTGGAGGCAGGTACTAAATGGGTAACTTATTTTTTAAGTGATAGAAAACAATGGGTAGTTGTAAATGGGTCTCACTCAAATGGATCTCACTCTGTTAAATCTGGTGTACCCCAGGGTAGTGTGCTGGGTCCTCTTGTTCCTGATATTTATTAATGACCTCAGCAGCACAGTTGGCAGCAACTGTAGACTATTAGCTGCTGATACTCTTAATTTACAAAGAGGTTGATGGTATCCAAGACTGTGAAACATTAGCTCTAGACTTGAAGGCAATTGAGGGATGGTGTAATACATGGCAACTTCAGTTGAATGAGGGGAAGTGTAGTGTTATGAGGCTAACTCAGGGTAGAAATCCAATTGTATTCAATTATAGTATGAATGACATTATTCTTCGGAGTGTCAAGTGTTATAAGTACTTGGGGCTTACAATGACAGATGACCTTTCTTAGAAAAAACACATTGATGGTGTTACTGGGAAAGCTCTACAAATGCTTCATTTTAGTCAAAGGACATTGGGCACCTGCCCAGCACAAGTGAAAACTATTGCCTATGAAGCATTAGTTCGACCTCATCTTGAGTATTGCTGCAGTGTATGGAATCCTCACTCTGTCACACTCACTCACTCAGTTGAAATGGTTCAGCATAAGGCAGCTAGGTTTGTTTGTGGCAGGCACAAATTTACAGATAGTGTCACTGAGATGCTGTCAGTGCTACAATGTCATAGTTTGGAAAAATTACACAGGTGATTGTCCTAAACCACAGTCCAGTGATATTCATAAAGCACTATTCATGGGCAGGGCTGCCCACTAAGAAAATTAGGGAGGCTATTGCTAGTACAGATTCATATTATTGGTCTTTTTTTCCTAGAGTTTTAAGACAATGGAACTCTCTTCCTGAGACAGTGGTGAATGAGGATAATTTTGTTTTGTGTGGGATTGACATTTGTATATTCATTTTGTTTTATATATGTGCATGTATATGTGCTTGACAATGCTTAATGTTGCATGTGGAATTTTATGTCCCTCTGCTATAGGCCTATTTGGCGGCTGCTAGCAGAGTACTAATTGTAATTGTAATTGTAAGATTATGGCTAAAAGTTTTTTATGACAATATCAATATACAGTATAAAATAAACAATATATATAAATAAAATAAACACTTTATAGCAGTTAGAAAATTTTCCGTTTTCCGTTTTTGCTTTTTTGTAGCATCAACATTTCGCGAAAATTATTTTCGCCATATTTCTAACTGTTATAAAATGTTTATTTTTTTAAAAAAAATATTATCATGAAAATAATGTACTTTAACGATATCATCAACTCTTACAGTTTATAAAAAAAACATTTTGCATTTTTGTCGTAAATGTTTCTTCATAAAAATGTTTGCATGAAAACTCTTAAATTTTCGTAAAACCACGGATGAGAATTCATCTATCCGCTAGCCACCTTAAAAATTTTAAAAAAATATTAACACTTTTGGGTTTTAGTGGACTCAAAAGTTTTTAAACTACTTGGACACTTTTGAGTGGACACTAATATCAGATAAAGTGTCACCCCTTTTGTGTCTTTCTAAAAACATGAAAACATTGAAACAACATGATCTTGAAAACACCCTGCATAATATATATTAGACATTTTATTTCGTCTTATTTAAAAAAAAATATCAACAATAATCCTAACAACTTTGAAATAGAAATGATAGTTGTTTTTTTTTTTTCGTTGTTTTTTTCGTCTTTTTTTACCCCTTTTGTGTAAAATAAAACAGTTGATGCAGAAGAAATTGCCTAATCTTCTGTCTCAGAATATAAGAAGCCCATTTTCACTCGTGTTTGTTAGGCGTGAAAAAACCCCGAATTTTCATCTCTTTTCTTTCTCTCTTCACCATTAGCTATCTCTCTCTCTCTCTCTCTTTTACTCTCTCTCTCTCTCTCTCTTTTCTATGAGTTTTTCCCTCTTCTTCAGTCTATTGTTGTTTCAATGTAATAAGTGTGAGCTCAAATACAAGAAAAGATAATTTCTTGAACATTGGTTTCGTTTTTTTTTTTCTTCTTCTTCTTCTGAAGCTCACAAATATGAACGATAGAAATTGTTTTTTGATTTGGGCTTGTGTCTCATATCTTTAGAAGTTTCTTCATGTGTGTGTGTGTGTGTGTATATACATTATATATAAAATAGACAGAACTTTATTATTATCATTATTATTATTCATATATATTTTTTAAAAAAAAAGAAAAGGGATTTGGGGAGGAAAGAGGAGGAGAAAAGAAGCCATAGGGTTGTCGTAAGAGGGAAAGATAGATTTTTATGTGGTTTTCCTGAAGATGTTTGAGGGCGTCTTTTTTATTTGATTTCGAGGAGCTCCAATTCAGATTTGATGACTATGATGATGATGGGAATGGGGATTGGGGGGTTATTATTTTACCCCCTTCCTATCCCCTCCCTCTTATCCCTTGAATCCTTATTTCGTGTTCCTCCCTCTCAAGAGTGAGTATCTCTCTCGTCTCTTTTTTTCTTCTTCTTCTCTTGATGGAAGAGGAAGGGAAAATGTAATTGGACGAACGAATTGAATTGAACGAAAAGTAGCATGCTCTATTTTCTTTCTGGAAATCACTTATTTGTTGTTGATGGGCAATTTTAGTTTGCTTTTTTTTTTTCTAAAAATAAAAAAGAGGAAGAAATTTTCATTTTGTATTTTTTTTTTTCTATTTGCTATTTATATCTGTGTGTATGTTTGATTGTTAAGATATGGTTTGTGTCATCCGTTTTACTTCAATTTTTTTTACTCAACTTCCTGTTTTTTCCACCAATTTATTTTCTTTTTGTTATATACCATGCAAATAGATCTATTATGTCATTTCCTAATTCCAATTTAAGTTTTTTTCATTATTATAGAGAGAAAGAGATTGGAAGATTAAAACTTCCATCTTAAAATCCATTTCTATGAAAACGTTTTTATTTTAATAATCTTATCATAAAACGTCTTTGACGTCATTATTTTAGAATTTTTTTTCTTCTTCGTAAAAAAAACCAAGCGAGTTTGGGTATTTGTGGTAGGATTGCTAAGTCGAAAGCGATGCTTAAAAGTGGCTTTATAGATATATATTTATTTTGTTTTTGTATCTTTTCTATTATATTCTATGGAAGGTATTTTTTCTCAAGCTAAACGTTTTACAAAAACCGTCTTTGGTTGCTTGCAGGGTCGGCACAAGGGTTTCATATGCGCCAGTTGTGAGCAGGTGGGTGGAAGTATTGTGGGGATATTGGACACTTCGAAATTTTGAAACGGAACTGTTTTAATGGGGGGGGGGAGGCCCCCCATTTAAAAGAATATTTTGAGTTTTGAACTTGAAAAATTACTCTGCAATCAGCCAAGGAAGCCCATGTGACAGATGAGCAAAAGTCCAGCATGCGAAATGCATTGTCAAAACCCAAAGATATAAACCCAATAACAATTCTAATGTGTTCCGGTGAAGCTAAAGTAATGCATTGTCAGGAAATTAAGAGCCCCTTAGTACAAATTTCTTTACATGCATAAAATCCTCTGGAAGAGAGTAAAATTGTCTTTACCATCCTAGGAACAAATAACCAGGAAATAGTAATCTGTCTGTGGAGCGCCAAATTGCATATGCATAAAAGCCCCAAATTTGGTGGTTATTATTCAGTTTAGCCCTTGTTTAGGTTGGCGTTTGTTCAGTTTGGCACGTCGCCTCTTTTGACTTAGCAATCATTAAAGATACTACTCAAATAGCTAAACGGAACAAATACTAAACTCTTTTATTAAAATTTGTTTTGGTCAGACAATAAATTTGTTGAAATTTCTCAAATATAGATTTATAGATTTAAATAATCTATAAAAACAACATTGATTGTATGTAAAGCCACACATTTTTATGACAAAAATTTACAACAAAAAAAAAGAAACTTGGCTCTTGATTGATGTTCAGTTAAAACCCTGTTTGAGGCTATTCGATAAAACAGTATTGGTCTATGTTGTAATCTCTTTCAGGGGGGTTTAAATTGAAGTTGAAGTTTCAAATTTCTTTCTTTCTTGGATTTAGGCCTGTACATAATGGTGTAGATGAGGCGCCATTCATATAATTATCTAGGACTTCTATGTTGGAATCCTGTTTTCTCTGAATTGGGTTTCAAATTAAAGTTCATATGATGAGTTTTCGGCCTAAAAAGTCAGCGGGGGAAACTGCTTTTTCGTCTTTAATATAGTTTTTCGGACTATTTTAGTTTTTTTTTTTCTGTAAACGAAAAACTTCCAATTACAGCGCAATTGTGGATGGTCATCAATAAATAATAAAATTGCTACCAAACAAATATCAGTTTATAGTTACAAGAGTATTTCTATAATACATATTGTGACTTGTTACAACCCCGAAAGAAAAAAATTACAATTAAAATAATTGAATGTCTGTATAGTGTGAAGAGAGAGAGGGAGAGAGAGAGATTCTATTCTTTGTGTCTGGTGTTTGTTCGCATGACAACATTTGAGGTATGTGGGTGTCCATGTGTTGAATGTTTGGAACGTTTGTTCCAAATTACAAATGATTTTTGTTGATTCGTGCGTGAATGAGACACATCCCCATGGTTGTGTGAAATTGTTTTGTGTATTTGTATGTATGTATGTGACATGTTATGTATGCATGCATGCATGTATATGTGTGCGTGGAAAACATGGACATTGTCAATCCTTCATATGTAATATAGAGAACTAATTTAATTATCTCGACAAAACGTACAAAAGCATTTAATTCGCACCACACACACACACACACACACACACACACACACACACATAAAATGGTACAATGCAATTGTAATGTAAATGTAATATGTTATGTAGCATTTTTGTTGGTAAATTTTATAAAATTAGTGATAAGACACAAAAAAAAATTACATCAGAACAAGATCTTTGTTTTATCACTTCATTTTAAGACTACAAGTCGTCAGTTAAATTGGGGATCTGGTAGGACCGCGGAAGAGAAATGGGAAGAGGAGGAGGAAAGATAAGACAAAGTTAAGAATTTTTACTAATAAGGTGTAATTATATAGTATAATATACTGAGAGATATGGTAGACACGAGGTTTTTTTTCTTCTTCAGATCAAAGTTTTGTCCAATTTGTGACGTTGATGAGAGTATCGTCATGCAGATATATTTGAAAATGTATTTTATTAAGTTGCATTTAGATTTTATTGTATTTTTTGCAATTTGAATTAAAGCTAATCTGATCGACTAAACCAAAACTGTAGAGCAAAAAAAAAATTCATTTTAAGCTGTTTCTTTGAAATTTAGTAAAACGTAGTTCGCCAACTTGGTTGCGCGGCCGCCAGCCCCCACTGCTTAAAACTTTGCGCCGCCTTTGCACCCCCCCCCCCCCCCAAATGGGCCCTGCAAACCTCCTGCGCTTTTTCTCCAGTTGCGGGGGTTGTGGGTCTCCAACTACGCCCCTGTTTCTCTCTTTCTCTCGCGTTTCTTATAGAACACGCCGTTAATCTATTTTTTCATTTATATATTTAATTATGTAAATGTTATTTTACTCAGCACTCAAGAAATATTCTTTAATTTTGAATTTTAACTCTTAGTTTTTTTTTCATTTCTCAAGGGGATGAAATAAATTAATTAGTTGCAATTAATAAATAATAATTATAATTACTTTAAAATTAATGTATGTGCACACAAATAATTGCGTTTGTACTGTATTGAAATAACTTACTAAGTTTGTTGCGAGGTTGAAGGTTTATTATGAAATATAAAACAAAGGGCAGCCATACGTAGGAGGGCAATCACTGCTAGCACCTTCTCACCACATACATTTACAGGGTGTTTCTTTACGCGAACGTTAAAATTGCTAATTTGATGTTTATTTTGCATTTGCATTCGAAGTAGCTTTTTGTGTGTCAGTTTACATATTTTTATTATTTACAAAAAAAAAATATTACCATTTATTTTATTTGATTATTTGGCACAATTGTTTTAATATTTGTGTTTCCATATTCAGTTACGTTTTATGGTTTGCAGAAAAAAACAACATTCCCAACTAAGAAAAAGTCCAACATTTGGTCGAAGTAATGTAATATCTATATCATAAATAATAAAATATTTATTTTTTAATATGATCAACAAGGCATAAAAGAATAAAAAGTACAATATCAATATTCAAGCCCAGATCAATCATGATTTTAAAAGTGAAAGTAGAAAATGGTCAACATTACGTTTCTATTTATAGGCACACATTATGATAAATGGACACGTGCAGAGAGAAGGAGAAGAAGAGGGAGAGAGAGGGGGGATTGAAGGAGGGAGAGGGAGAGAGAGAGAGAGAGAGAGAGAAAGATCCACAGTGGCTCGCAACATTTGTCTCACCCTGTACTTTCATAATATCATAAAGCCCCTATGGGATAATACATTAATGCATTTTCTAATAGCGATAGTTGGGTGATGATATGAGTTTGCAACCATGTTATTTATTTGTTTCTCCTCATTCTTTTTCTCCAACCCCTTTAAGGATATTCTCCGCCCACCTTTTGAGAATTTCTACCAAAATACGTGTATATATACGTGTACATGTAATTCTTTGACTGAATTTATACATGGTGAAGCGTAAAGAATTATTCCCAACCGTGTTAAAATGACGCTTTCTATTTAATTGTAATTACTAACCACCGTGTCTTTTTTTTTTTACCCCATCCTCCTCCTTCTCTTGTCTTTTTCTTCCAGTGTTTGTATACAAATTGTGTTTTATTGTCTATTTTTTTTTGGGTGCCAAAAGAGGAGAATCGACTGTTCCTTTCTTTTTTCGGTTGTCAGATAGACGCCTTGCGGTGTTTCTAGCCTAGAAAAATCTATCTCACGTGGCTTCTTTTCTATATATTTATACAATATAATGTACGAGTATATATACGTATATAGAGAAGGAACCAAGACAGACATTGAGTATTGGGCGTACATAAAACACGGTGAAACAGCTTTCATCTGATCACATTTGAGTGCGTTTTCTGAGTTGAAAGAGGGAGAGTGAGATCCTAGAAACCTGGGCTGAATAGAGAGAAGCTCTCTCTCTCTGTGTGTCTTCTATTGTGCCTCAGTATATACAGTATATAGGGAGGGGCTACCATCAAAAGCCTAGTTTTCCTATTCACTTTTCTTTGGTGTATTGGGGTTTGAAGCATTCATTCATTGTTTGGGTGGATGTGTGTGTGCCTCATGACACTTTTGCTCTCATTTAATTCCAATTTCAAGAGGTTTTTCTTCTTCTTCTTCTTCAGAGTTCACCTTTTTTTTTTCCTTCTCTCTAAATTATATTTGTCTCATTATAGAAAAAAAGGATCATTCTTCTGACTGTCTATGGAACATCTTCATAAATTGTGTTGTTGTTGTTTTAGTATTGAATTTATTTTATTGAAACAAACAATTTAAATAGAGAGAAACAAAAAAAGTTATTTGAACTTATTTATTTTTAAAGTTTGACATTTTTTGTTTGTTGGTGGTGAACTGTGAGAAAGAAAGGAGAGTGATTGAGAGAGAGAGAGATAGAGGGAAAAGATAGGGAGAATGGTGTTCTCTATGAGGAAGTTGTTTCTTGTGTGGTGGTTTCTGACCACTTCTTATCTGCACACCTGGTCAGGTAGGCAACTTGTGTGTTTTTATTGTTCAAATACTACTACTACTAACTCAAACTTTTATTTAATATTTTTTTTTTCTAACAACAACCAACATATTAAACATTTAAAATTAATCTTTCTAGAAAATATTTTCAATGCAATTTCTACATTTAAAAAAATGAGTTCACTTATTTTGGGTTTTCTTAAGGTTTGATTTTCTCTGATCATCTGTTTTTTATTATATCATATATATATATATATATATATATATATATATATATATATATATATATATATATATATATATATATATATATATATATACATTTATAAGAAGGGATTTACGAGTCTAAAAAAAAGTTTGTATCGTTTTTTATTTAAAAAAAAAGATGCTGAAGTTTTTTTCTTCATCTTCTTTTCTGTATTGAGATTTGAGACTTCTTTAAATATTTCTTGCAAAGTTGTAGAAAATTGAGAAGAGAAGTCTCTTTTGTGAATTGAATAAGAAAGTAATCCATTTTCGAATAGATGGATAGTCAATCGATTCTGAGAATGTTTTTTTTTTTTAGCAAAAGAGGCAACTGGTTGGTTGACTTTTATATATAGATATAATATTGGTCTTATGTGAAATGTCTGGATACGGAAGGGAGGGAGGGAGGGAGGGGGAGAGGAGGAAAGGGAGACGATTTGGGAATTGAGATTAATTCTCCGAATCGTGGATTCGAAAAGAGGGAGAGAAAGAAAGAAAAAATTAAGTAAGTCTCTCTTTTCGATGGTAGTGGTTGGGGTGGTGGTTGTCGTCGTCATCTTCGGACGATATTCGTTCTCTTTTTAAATGTATTTCAAATTGAAAGTTTGACCGCGTTCTCTCCGTTCCTTTTTCTCCCTTCTTTTCTTCATATCTCGAATGCCATTAGGAAATTGGACCGTTAAGAAAAACCATCTTTTTTATTTTATTTTGGGATTTTTTTAAAAATCTGAGTAAAATTGGATTGTGATAAATAAGATGGAGGGGAGGAGGAGGAGGAAAAGACCTTTGTAGAATATATTTATTTTGCAAAGAGAGAGTCTTGTGAAAGTTTGCAATTAAAAGGTGGGTTTACATCTATTGACACTTAATGTATGCAATAAAAAATACCGACAATAAAATTCCAAACAAATTCCGAATAGAGACCCTCTGAGAAAATAACGTTAAAAACATGTTTAAAGATGCTTTTAAAGCGTAAACCCGCCTTTCGAACTCTTGATTATTCTGTCTTTTAGGTGCAAACTTAACAGAAACATGAATGTGTTTTACAAACTGAAAGGGTAGATAAATCACTTCCTTAGCTTTAAGGGTATTTTCATGTTGATTATCTTTCAAAATAAGCTTTTTATGTGGGTTTGAAAAGAAGCTAATTTTAAACAAACAATTATTTTTAATTTTCGTCTATAAAATGTTTATTTTGAAAGATACTTTATCGACAATATACACTTATGGTATGGAGCTACCCTTCTGGTTTCTAAAAGACTTTCTAGTTTTTCTTAATTTTGCTTCTGAAAGACAATAATCAAGAGTTCCGAAAATCATTAGCTAATAAATTATCTTAGGGCATTTAACTAAATTAACAGTAATTTCATACATGTTAAGTAGTCCTGTGTGGAATGTATGTTTGGCAACAACTCTCAAGCAGATTTTTTATACCAATACTCTTGATTAGATGATGAAACATGTGAATAAATTAAGGTGTAAAACCCACCTTAGTTTAATTTGAGAAGACATCTGATCAAAAAAAAAAAAAAAACTAGTTGATAACAAAAAAAATACTTAAAACAGCGATCACACTTGGCCATTTTTCTTGCAAGATTCCGTGCAAGAAATTAGTCAAATATTGCTTTGAATCTTGCACACTTTCTTGCAAAAAAAAAAACGAAGATCAGTGTTTTCTCTAATACCTTTTACACACACCTTATAATTTAAATGCAATTAAATAATAAACGTGTTCAACAGAGCCCCCTGTGAAGGGCAAACAAACAATATGTCGAATTCAATTTATTCAGTTGTTAATCTGAAAACATTGAGTTAATACTTAAATATAAAATATATAAACTATTGACAAAACATTGATTTAGTATTTCAATTTAAAATAATAATAAAGTCAATTTTATTTGGTTCATGTCCTTAACTGGATTCCGTATAATTCACTTAAACACATTTAATTTGAATTCAACTAACTTATGTGTGTACAAGGTATAAGGAAACTGCTAACTCTTGCAAGAATATATTATAACATTGGCATTGCAATTTACATGTAATTTAAGAACACATTGCAGTGCGTATCTTGCTTTAAATATTGCCAATGTGATCGCCGTTTAAGAGATGTACATTCTTTATGATACATTTTTTAAAAAAAAATTTAAGATGGCGTTCTGCAGTTTACCTTTTTTTAAAAGTAGTATTTCGTGTCTACATTATGATCGAGAGAGCCTGAATTTATGGTTCTGTAGTTTAATACTATTAAATTTTATAATGAAACGCATTCGATACAGTTGACAGTTTGGCATCAGTTAGAAATACAGATGTATATATTGCATTTGGTATGAAGTTTTTAATGTGTGTTGTATTTTTTTCTTGTTCTGTTTTAAATATACTTGCATTTTATACTCTTATATCAATGATTCCCAAAGGATGTCCCGCGGGACACTTGTGTGCCGTTGAGTTTTGCCATTTGTGTCGCGAAGTTTTGGATATCATAGACAGTGTATTTCATATGTTAACGTATTTTAATATTTTCAAAAAAACGAAACCTTCTTAAGTTCCAATTATGCTATTTCAAGTACACACACTAAACCAGTGGTTTCCAAAGGGTTTGCTGTGGTACACTACGCACACATGTATGCAATAACCAGTGATTTTAAAAGCTTTTTGTTTGGCCCTCTAGTGTGCCGTCAGTCCTGCTAGGTGTGCTGCAAATTCTCTAGGCAAGAAATAAATATGCCGTAATCATAAAAGGTTTGGGAACCATAGCCTTATAGCCAATATAATAATAATAATAATAATAATAATAATAATAATAATAATAATAATAATAATAATAATAATGATATTAATAATAATAATAATGATAATAATAATAATAATGATAATAATAATAATAATAATGATAATAATAATAATAATTATTATTATTATTATATATATAATATCCCAGGTCTGTGTGTGTGTGTGTGTGTGTGTGTGTGTGTGTGTGTGTGGAGTAACAAAACCATTGAAGCACGTCGGAATTTATATAAATTTGAATAAATGAACCTTTTTTTTTCTCAAGGTCAACTATATGTTGACGCGCATGCGCACAATTGCCTGTGAATTTTGCTCCCGTCATTTATGACGGGTTACCCCACTAGTAATAATAATAATAATAATAATAATAATAATAATAATAATTATTATTATTATATATATAATATCCCAGGTCTGTGTGTGTGTGTGTGTGTGTGTGTGTGTGTGGAGTAACAAAACCATTGAAGCACGTCGGAATTTATATAAATTTGAATAAATGAACCTTTTTTTTTCTCAAGGTCAACTATATGTTGACGCGCATGCGCACAATTGCCTGTGAATTTTGCTCCCGTCATTTATGACGGGTTACCCCACTAGTAATAATAATAATAATAATAATAATAATAATAATAATAATAATAATAATAATAATAATAATAATAATAATAATAATAATAATAATAATAATAATAATAATAATAATAATAATAATAATAATAATAATAATAATAATAATAATAATAATAATAATAATAATAATAATAATAATAATAATAATAATAATAATAATAATAATAATAATAATAATAATAATAATAATAATAATAATAATAATGACTAGTGGGGTAACCCGTCATAAATGATGGGAGCAAAATTCACAGGCAGTTGTGCCCCGTATTAGAATTTCTTTTCCTCCGCCCTTTTATGACGTCAGACCAAGTAACAAACCCAATTAGAAATTGATGACGTTCATAAAAGGGCGGAGCAAAAGAAATTTTAATGCTGGGCACAATTGCCTGTGATAAATTCTAGTTTAATTTTGCAACTATTATTTCCTCCCCTTTTTTATATTTGAAAAAGAAAATGAGCGTTTCATTTTCTCTGGTGTGCGCATGCGCGTCGTCTGTTCTTTTTTTACTCCTTTCATTTCAATTTTAGTTTCCCCCTCCCCCTTTTTCACCCCTCCACGTTTCTCTCTCCCTCCTCTACACTTTCCAACCTTTTCCTTCTCCAATTTAATATCATGGGGTTCTTGGATGGGAAGAGTGGAACATATCGTTGACCTTGAAAAAAAGCGGTTCATTTATTCATTTAAATTTATATAAATTGTACAGCGTTAAACACACACACACACACAGACCTGGCCAGGTCTGTGTATGTACGTGTGTGTGTTTAACGTTGTACTAACCTTGAAGCACGTCGGAATTTATATAAATTTAAATGAATAAATGAACCGCTTTTTTTCTCAAGGTCAACTATATGTTGCACACATCCAAGAACCCCATTGATATTAAATTGGAGAGGGGAAAAGGTTGGAAAGTGTAGAAGGTGAGAGAGAGAAAAGGGGAGGGGAAAAAGTGGGAGCGGGTGACTGAAATTGAAATGAAAAGAGTAAAAAAAGGAAAAAACGACGCGCATGCGCACACCAGAGAAAATGAAAATCTCATTTTCTCTTTCAAATATAAAAAAGGGGAGGGGATAATAGTAGCAAAATTAAACTAGAATTTATCACAGGCAATTGTGCCCAGCATAGAATTTCTTTTGCTCCACCCTTTTATGAACGTCATCAATTTCTAATTGGTTTGTTACTTGGTCTGACGTCATAAAAGGGCGGAGGAAAAGAAATTCTAATGCTGGGCACAATTGCCTGTGAATTTTGCCCCTGTCATTCATGACGGGTTACCCCACTAGTATATAATATAATAATAATATGTATAATAATAAGGATAATATGTATAATAATAATATAATATAATGCTTCTTCAAAAGTGACCATGTGTGTGTATGGCTGATGTTTTTGTCCATTTTGACTTATGTAATTGAATTCAAGCCCAATTTTCAAAGCGTCTGGCTGGTCTGGCGGTAAAGGGATCGTCTATGGCTGGGCCTTAATTTAAATAAGAATAATTACTTTGCATGAGGCTCAGATGATGGCCTACGACAAAGGGACTATTTAGTCCATAGTATAAAATTCGTTGTCATAATAACCTATATTATCACCAACCATATCAATTCCCCGAATGCAAATCCAAGATTCAAGCACGGCCCTTAGGAATCCCTAAAATTCCACATTTTCCCCAATGCGCAAACATCCTAAATACTTCGCTAGTAGGCCTATTAAATGCTAAACTTTATTGTATAATTAATTGGTTTTGGTTTTCAGAAACTTCAGTACAATTAAAAACAATGGGTGACAAGAGTTTGCCATATTATCCAACAAAAAACAAAACCCAACAAAACAAGAATTCTTCTTTCTAGCTTTATAATAATAGTTTCAAAACATTTGTGCTTATACTCTATGTTCTACACATTATATGAACAATTCTCTTTTTATTTTTGTTCCAATTTTATTTCTATTGTTTGGTTGTTGAGTTGAGTCATTTGAAACATTTGTGTGTCGACGTCGAACAGAAATTGGTCTATTTTCGTTTAATTGAATTAGACCGTTAACAACAGGGGAACTTTTTCTTTAAACCGTTTCTAATAAGGGTGTATGTTTTTGTCATTAGGGGATCACGCAATAGAGAGAGGGGGGGGGGATAAGACACAAAAAATGAGGGTGGTGAACCCAATAGTAAACCTAAGAAAAAAGGGGAGTTAGGTTAGAGATTAGAGACACCGAGTTCTTTTGATTTTTTAATACTTTAAGATTTTTTTTGGTGTTAACTTGTAATCACTTGTGGGTGGCGAGGTTACAAGTGATGATGCTCTTGAAATTTGGGAGGCCCCCTTCTAGTAGAGAAAGAGAGAGAGAGAGAGAGAGAGAGAGAGAGAGAGACAGCGTATTTTTACGGCTTATATGAATATATTTTTAAGAAGAAAAAAATACCGAGAGAGAGAGAGAGAGAGAGCGAGTCATAGGCACACAGCCAAAAATTGAACACATTAAGTTTTTCCATCAAATTTCGTTGGATTTAAGTAGAAACATAATTTGGGCAAACTAATAATAATGTGTGTGTGTGGTGCTCCCTTCTCTTTTTTTCTTGGTTCTTCCGGATCAGATTTATAATGTAGATCTTGTTGTATAATGGGCTTTTTAGCAGTATGTGTATGTGTGTGTTTCGACTACATGTACCAAAGTCTATGGGTGGTACATGTTTCTTTATATATAAATATATATATGCGCTTTTCTGTAACTTGTGTGACTATATTAATAATTATATGCAGTTAGTTGTGTGTGTAGGGAGGATTATAAATGTACACGCGTTTCATCCTTCCTCTCTTTCTCTTTTCTTATTGCATACACAATGAAGGCTTGGGAATTAATACGAAAAAGGGTTGTATATGTAAGCCTATCTATAAGTATGCCTGTGGTGTGCTGCTTATAGTTACATCGATAAATTAATTCTGTCTTTTACGGGTATTTTTTTTCTCTCTCTCCTATCTTTTTTTCCAACGACACACACAGTCTTAACTTAACTCTTCATTAAAATACAAAAGCTTCCTTTTCTTTCTTCCGGTTTTATTTGGTGAATTTCTCGTGTGAGAGATGAGAGAAAAAAAAAGAGAGAATCTTGAATCTACTCGATCACCTGATCTTGGGATCTAATAAAAGGAGAACTTACTCCAAGAAAAAAAAATATGCTATAAATTTGAACAATATACAATTGACTGAGTACCCAATGTACTTTACAAAGACACACAGTATAAATGAAATTTTGGAGGGTTTTTTTTTGTTGCACCGCGTTCGTTCTTCAAATGGGATCTTATGCATATGCAATTTTTATTTTGAGGTTCGTTTACACTGAAAAAAAAAAACACTTGTGGACAACGACACCAACAATAAAAAAGCAACAGTAACAGACAAACATTATGTTTGTCACTGATGACATACAACAGATGCAATTACACGAAATAACTAATACTAAACGAGTCACTCGTGACATGTTGACATTATACATTTCTATATGTGTGTTTCTTTATATAATTGATTATCCAGTGTCGACAGGTCACTGTCAATTGAAATGTTTCCAGCTTCTTCTTCTGTTAGTATTTAGAAGAAACAACAATATGTCACTGGAGTAAGATAACCCATGCTGGATATATAGATTATATCCACTTTTTTTTCTCCAAATATGTAGCCATAATAGCCTGCATTTTGAATTAATTTCTAAAATTTTGTCATTTGCGTTGTTGCTGTTGTTATTCATTTCTATAAATGATGAAATTAATTTTAATTGTATTATAATTTTGCATCTTGACAAAATAAAAATGCATTTTGTCAACAAAAAAATAGAAAATTTGTCTTTTGTAGGATTTCGTTAGTCCATACACTGTTGAGTGACTCGCGCCATAATAATAATAGCAACAACAGTATAAATAAGCGCTTTTGTTTCCACTTGGTTAACCCTTTGAAAAAGTCCTTAAATCACTAAAAGGCTCTCACATATTGGGTCTTTTAAGGTGGCTCTAGATATTTATTTTGGTTTTGTGTCTCCTCTACCCGGACAGCGCCACTACAGTGGCTATTATGTTCTATAGAAGATCTCTTCCCTCCACTAGTGAGGTTTTGAGAAAATTTATATTTTTCAAGCGAACGTTTTTCAGAATTAACAGTACAAAAAATACTCGGAAGTGTTTTAGAAACAAGAATAGATGCTGATAATGTTAAAAGTTTTTTCATGATGATATTCTTAAAAATAAACTTTTTATGGCCGTTTGAAAAAGGCTTAAAATAGTTTTTAAATGAAATGTCAATGGAAAAACCTAAAACCAGGGTCGTTTTCAAACTGAACTATAAAATGTTGATTTTTAAGGTTTTACCACGAACAAACTTTTAACATAATCTTTTACCATTCTAGTTTTGAAAATAATTTGAATGTTTTCATAATGTTGTTTCTTAAAAAATGTTCGCTTGACATTTTTGCATTAAAATTTTCCAAATACATATATGGAGCTTAGCATTTGCCACTGCAGTGAGGACATCCTGCCCTAAAGGGACATTTGCCATAAAGGAACATTTGCCCTAAAGCCACTTTTTTGTTCTCTCTTTTCATATGGTTTAGTGTCTTTCGGTGGAGTATGTTAAATTGGTTCTGCGCGCCGCAGACGCGCAAAAAACGCCAAATAATGTAAATTTACACTATTGATTAGGGCAAGTGGTTTTAGGGAAAATGTTTCTTTATGGCAAATGGTTTTAGGGCAAATGTTTTTTTAGGGCAAATGTCTCTTTAGGGCAAATGGTTTTAGGGCAAGTATCTCTTTAGTGCAAATCATTTTAGGGCAAATATTCCTTTAGGGCAAATGGCTTTAGGGCAAATGTCACACACCCAAAATAAATATCTATTTGGCCACCTGAACTGCCCAAATCTTATTTATTGACTTTCGGTATTTTAAAATGCAAAATCGAAAAATGTGTTATGTTTTACATAATTATTTTGGCATATGAATACAATGTGACTGCATTTGAAACAAAAACATATTATTGATGTGTGACATATTAGCCTAGAGAATAGGTAAAGTGATAGGTAGGTAGGTGACTTGTAAAAGTGAGAACCAACAATAGTTGAACTTGAATTTTGTGAGTAAAAATAAAAATGTAATAAATAAAATGTGACGGGCACGTAGTTTGATTGAAGTTGAATTGGGGGATTGCATTGAAGGCTAAATAAAACCGTGTATAGCCCCCCCCCCCATCTCCCCACCTGTCATCAATCATCGGTATGGTTACAGTATGGTGAAGTTCTTTTGACTAAAGTAGAAGTGTTTCATCAAAGATGCTTTTGCTGACTTTCACACTTTTTAAAGGATTTTTTTTCTTCTTTGTCTCTTTCAAAGCAATCGATCACTTTTTGAACTTTTATATAGTTAAAAATTCTAGAAAGGTACATTGTAATGCTCTGGTTATGTCGATGTATATTAAAAATTTAAAGGTGTTGTAAAATGTTACGGAAAATGACTTGACGTGGAGTGAGGTGGATGTGGGAGGAAAGTGTAATTGATGAGGTAAATAATGGCAATGCAAAGTCGAGATTTCGTTTGTTGACGTCACTAATTTATTGGAACGTTTTCAGTATTGTGAAGCCTAAAACACGCACGTGGAATTCCGGTCAGAAAATCACAAGAGAATATTTTTGAATTTTAATAATTACTTTGCAAGCAGCCTAGAGGGCCTGTGACAGCAAGCAGGCGCGGACTGGACTTGTATTATGTTACAAGGTGGCGCCTGCCCCCCTGTACCACTGCCATTGTAGACCTATACTCTCGCAAGATATGCATATTCGTAATCACAAATATCACCAGACAGGCACTCACATTATTCTATGAAACGGACATATTTAGAGTTACAAATGAACAAAAAAAAAAGTTTAAACCAGGCATGTGCAACTTCATTAAGAGTGTGGGCCAGATAGCGAATTTTAAAAACATCCTTTGTGCTTTTCCACGCTTTTTGGGACTTCTAGGACCAATTGGTTGCTCCTGAGACATTTTTAGAGCTTTTTGAGCATTTAAATACACATGGATCTAACCAAAGCATAAGAGACCTAAATGTGACGAACAAAAACATATAGACATGCAAAAAAAATACACATGTGTACATATACAAAACATGTTCACAAAGTTCATTTCGATCTATAAGTTTATTCAGTATATATATATGAAACCATGAAAGTAACATTTTTAGAGGTTTTTTGGACCACATGCTGAACTCATGTAAACAGCTGTTTATATGTTGAGGTATCATATTTAGATATACCAGTAAGAGAGTAGCTAGATTATGCAAAAGTGATTCTGTTCAATATGTTTAGGCAACAAAAACAGTGTTTTAATTTGACTCATAAATCTGGACTGAAATTAGGCAACATTTTACACTGCTATGACTGTATGCAGTCATACCATGTATGCATGCATGCAGACAAGCAACCATTATCCAATTGCGTTCACTCTCTTGAAATTTCTTCTCTTATTACCGGTAATTCTTCTTTTTTTTTAAGAAGAAGGAGAAAATTTAAGTGATGTTACTTGGGGAAACGCCCATTCTCAAACATTATTATATAGCCAATTGACGCCTTTTATTAGATTAGTTGAGCCATTTACTTTGTGGGGCCCATTATGAAGTCAAAATCTCTTTTGAATTTGTGTCATCCCCTCTTCCTTCTTCTTCTCATATCCTTAGATCTCAAGTGAAGTTGAAAAGTCCGACATTGAGATCGATTTCTGGGTTTCTGTTGTCACTTTGGTAACAGACTAACAGTTCATTTGGTTCTTATTTCTTGAACATTTTTTTTTGTTGAATTAATGTAAATGCTGAATTCCAATTCTCATGAATAAGAAATGAACTTACTGATAACAGTATATTTATTTTAATTTACTTATTATGGCCAAAAAGGTTTTCAAATGATGTTTTTTCCTCAACATTCTCAAATTCATTTATTACATTATATATTTTACTATTTACTTGTACAGAGTGTTTTACAAATGTTAGGTATTTCATATTAATTAAGTAAAGAGAAAATGTTTGGACAGCAAGAAGAAAAAAAAAACGCCACGGGAAATATTATTTACGCTGCCATAGGGAGTAAGAAACTCCAAAAATGCCTTGAATTCCCCCTGCCCCGTTTTATTTATTTTTATTGTATCAAAATTATAGATGGATCTATTTTCATTTTTTGCCTGCATTAAGTGTCAATTTCGTACACGAGAAGTAAAATATTTTGTCCATTTTTGTCGATTTGGAGATATGTGCACCACTTGCTTATATAATGTTGTATCTTTCTAACTGTAAAATGTAGCAAGTCCAATTGGCTGCAATTACACTGGTACAGTATGTTAAGTCACAGTATGGCATAATGCAAATCATTTGCTGATGTTTCTATTTTTTTAATCTGATAAGTTGCTAATTTAAACTTGCAATAGTTTACCTTTCGTGTGCTATTTTGCACAAACGTTTAGGCAGCCGTAACACCCCGTAGTTTGTGATCTCCCCAGAATGCGAGCCTGGGGGTGCACGACTCTTCACTGTCCCTCTCTCCCTCTGCATTTGACTTGATCGGGCAGAGGGATATCTCTTGGACCGCAGTCACTTAGACCTGGTTACACCTCGAACAAATCAAGAGACAGAGACACCATAGGATAAGAGGACTAAGGAACCTTTTTGGAGCAACGTTGACAATCAGAAATGGATGGCCGCCATCCTTCTGAGAGATTTCACCCCTTCTCAGGAGTTTGCCAAACCATCCATCACCATCCGCCTATTAACCTCCCTCCAATCTTCGTGTGGCTACCACGCGATAGAGGAAGAAACGAGCTATAAAAATATTAAAATAGTCAAGAATTGTCTCTGCTCACACAGCTCAACGAGCAAAAAAAAAAATGTCTTAAACAAACAATTGTTTTTCTCTTTCTAAAATATTTTTCTACTATTTATTCTTTTTTTCCTCAAAAATGTATCATTATACTTTTTTGTGGGGGGGGGGATTTTTAAACTTTTATCGAGTTTCATCATAAAATCGGCTATCTATTGAAAAAAAAATTGGCCCTCAAACTAAGTGGCCCATCGTGAAAATTTCCTATTGCTCGATTGGCCAGTCCATCTCTGTGGACAAGTGTTGAAATTCTCTCAAAATTGTCACATCATTAGTTGTTCCAGTGAACCAAAAATGACATGACATTTAACGAAAAAAATAGCAAATATCGATGCTGTTTTTGTTAGATGGCAAAAATTTCTCTTGATAGTAATGGGAAAAAACATTGAGGAGTTCTTATTGGATGAAGTTCGTTTTTTAATTGGAAAAAAAACGAGACTGTCATTTAAGTAAGGTTCTTTTTATTTCTTGAGAAATTCCGGTCCATCTTTGCCATATTTCTTGGCACTCGATTTCTGTTTTCAAATTCTCTTGAGAAAGAGAGCGAAACATTACTCAATTAAATCACTTTTTGAAATAAAAAAAGACAGACAGAGAGAAAGAGAAGATATCTCTTTTATGCCGGAACTCCCTTCCATGTTTCACTTTCAATTTCCTGTGGATTGTCATGGGTACATTCACCATTGTCTCTCAGTCGATTTTTTCGTCTTTTCTTCTTTATTCTTGTGTAGCTGAAATATAGACAGATGTTGGCTCTTCTTTTTTTTTTTTAAAAAAAAGTCTAGATTCATATTATCTAATAATAATAATATTATAGGAATGAGAAGTCTTTCTCAAACAATTTTTTTTTTCTCTTTCAAATTGAATCAAGAGCCCGTTCAGACTTTTTACTTATTATGTATTTTCATGTATCCTATCTTAAAATTACAAAAAAATTATTAAGGGGCGGCCCATTTATTAGGCAAACGTAGTCCCAGGGGCACATTTTCACAAAATGTGATTTTTTTATTAGTGTTTGAGTTAAATTTTTATTAAAAATTGATTAGGCCAATAATAAGTAAGTATAAACAAATTGCATGGCATTTTTGCTCCCAATTATTTTATTTCGCACTTGGGCTGTAGACTGGATAAGACAGATGAATAGGTGGTAAAGAGGTAGACGGATAGAGAATACAACTGGGGAGAACATTTTCACTCTCGATTATGATACAGGAGGGGCAAATTTTAAACCTCGACTATTTTGAATGAAACCCTTGAGCCCGCCGTGGAGGTTACTAAAGGGTTCTGTGAAGGGAAAGTAAGGGTTCTCCCAGAAAATTAAAAAAATATATATTAATTTCACACTGTAAAAATGTATAATGTATACATTAATAATTAATAATAATTTTTTAAAATGATGTCAGTTTTAATTTAAGTATAGTCACAGCATGTCCATCTTCAGACATTACAGCACAACTCAAAAATTGAACGAGACATAAAATGTGTTTTTATGCGATTTTTTTTAAATATTATTAATTAAAAGGGAATCTGATAGCCTAAATAATCATTTTATTAAGATTATTTGAATATTATTTTAATCCATATTTACCTTTTCTGACATTCCCACCCCCCCCCCCCCCCCACTCCATATATGGTATTATGTAAAAGTACTATTCGAATTCCGTAATATTTTAAAGATTAAAATATGGTTCCACAGTCATATAAAATTTGGAAACACTGACTTATACTAATAATGCATTGTGGACCAAATAGAGGTACAACAAACAAATAAGAATTTGCATAAAAAACAGGAACCAAGCTATAAATGAGATAAACAGTTTCGTAACATTTCTTCACCGAAAAAAAACAATAATCTCATTTTGGTTTTGAGTGTGTCTAAAGGGTTTATATATCATTTATGGACCATATCATAGTTCCCCAAGGAAGTAAGTTTCAAGTAAATGGTGAACGATGTATTTTTATGTTGAGATGTGTAAAGGGTGGAGCTGAATTAGCGCTCAAGGAACTGTGGCATAATATAAAAATCGCGCAACATCTTAAAAGTGTACTTTGTATATAAAAGAAAACATTAATTGTAATGTTTTCAATTAATTTTTGGTTTTGTAGTTTTATAATACAGATTTGGGGCATCTCTTGAGAATGCATAAAAAAAGCCTAGAAGCAGAAACCGAACATGGGAGGAACAGAGAGAGCGAGGTCCAATTAAAATTAAACTGATGCAAATTTTCTAGCCCTTTCAAGTGTATCTTTCTACATTTTCTATAGAGTTGTAACATTTTTTTTTTCCTTGTGACTTTTCAATTCGAAGATACTTTCGAGTTTGAATTTTCTATGTGGATATTTAAACTAAACAAGGAAATGACTGAAAGAGAGCACAAAATGTACACACATACACAAAAAATGGGAATGTTTTAATTAAAAAAGAGAAAACGTGGTTGTTTGTTTAATGAAACCGCATTTAAATAAGAGGTCTACCCTCGAACTCCTTCTAATTTGCATAGTTTCTTATTTTGGCTTTTATGTAATGTTGTATGTGTATCTTCCTTCTGCTTTTTCTTCATCATCATCATCATCATCCTTGGGCTATTATGTGCCGATCCACATACATCATCATTGTTTATTGGTTTTGTGGTAAAAAAGGAGCTTGTTGGTTCAATTAAAAAAGAATTCGAGAGACTTATTATCATTAGAAAGATTCTCATAGGATCTTGTAAGGCACGTCCAAAATGAACATGGCCGTTCAATAATTTAAAGTTTATATAGATTCCAATGGTTCTCAAAGGGTATGCCACGGCTCACTAGTGTGTCATGAGTTTTGTTAGGTTTTGCCGCGAAATTCTCGATATTATATTCACATTGAATACTGACCACGTGGATTACCTAAGCTCTTAGCACATTGCTAAGAGCTTAGGTAATCCACGTGGTCAGTTTTGTGGTTCAAAAGTTGCACAAATGGCTGTAACAACTAAACAGCAATTCAAAACGTCATGAATTTACCTTAAGGAATACCCCCCAATTTTTCTTAAAGCTGAAAAATGTTTCTAAGAAACCCGTAAAAGCCGTAAAGGTGACTAGCAAAATGGACCTTTATTGAAGTCAGTGGTCTTTAACATGGGTCAAGCGAGATTAGCGTAATTCAAAATTGTATAAAATAAAAAGGCCTTTGAATGTTGCAATAAAACGATGTTAATACCTGTCCACAACATTTAAGAAGAGATTGCAACTTGAATTATTAGGTGAAGGGGCATACAAGCACCAAATAGCCTAGAAGTCCTTCTTGACTTAATTCGGCCAATGAATTTCAGTTAACAATTGTGTCTATGGAGTCATGTAATTTATTATTTTCAAATAAATTTAACTTTATTAGAAAAAGCAAAAATAAACAACACGTTTCTATTACTCATACATAACTAAACTATGAGTTTCTGAAGTACGGTGTACTACTGTGAGTTTTGCTAGGTGTGCCACGATAGATTGTGAACGTAAACGTTTTTTAGAGAAGCACCTTTAAGAATCATTTAAAAAAATTGGTTCGAAATTAGAATAACCAAGTAAATTTGCCGGATGTATTTTCAGCATATCTCTCGAAATAAACCTTTATGGTAATTTGAAACTGATTAATATTTATGATTTTTGTATTAATGTTAATAATGAAAAGTGATTTTCAAATGTTTACTTTGAAATTTTAAAACATATTTTATATTTATTTTTGGATTATCTTCGAATTTTGACATTGAATTTTGCATACTACTGCAACTGGACTCTTCTTGTCCGTCTGCCACAAGACTTCTTGGCTGCTTATAGAGTAATTTTTCAACTTCAAATATTGTCATAATATTATGCTTTGAGCAAATTCATTTATTTATTTTAGTTTCTAAAGGTAAGCCCAGACTTGGAAATTTTGTTTGCAAACAAAGTTTACTGTTTTCTGTCTCCCATCCTGAATGGAAAACAAAAAAGTTTCAGAAACACTGTATGGCTGGATGTGTTTGCAAACATGAGCGTGTTGATCTGCTAGTTTTATTTTAGAGATTGCTAGAGTTCTACACTGTTCAGTTCCGTAGCTACTGGTTATCATGTAGTTTACAGAGGCAATTTTGTTCATAAAATATTTCTTGCTCTAAAAACTTTCTCAACCAGCACCGTCTTTATTGTCTTCTCTTGGTTTCTTATGGCGCATTTACACTAGGCTGGTTTACCAGCTGCTGGTTGCTGTTTGCTGGTTGTAGCCTGCTAGCAGCATAGTGTGAACTGCCACCAACAGCTGCTTTCTCCAACAGGCTAGTGATTTTAACAGCAGCTGGTGAAGTTGAACATGTATAACTTTAGCAGCAACCAGCTGGTCATGTGACTCCCTTCCTGCTGCTACCAGCTAGTGTGAACACTTTGTCGCTATTAGTGACACTAGTGGGTAGTTGAAACTCCACTGCTTGGGTTGGATGACTTGCACTGCTAATACCCGCAGTGACTGGACAAGTGTGAACCCAAAGCAGCTGCTGCTTGCTGTTGCTGCTAATAGCCAGCAGCAACCAGCGGCTTGTAAACCAGCCTAGTGTGAATTTGCCTTTAGTGATGCCATTACTATATAATAAATATATTAAAGCGGCAGTCACACTAGGCAGGTTTACAAGCCGCTGGTTGCTGCTGGCTATTAGCAGCAACAGCAAGCAGCAGCTGCTTTGGGTTCACACTTGTCCAGTCACTGCGGGTATTAGCAGTGCAAGTCATCCAATCACCGTCTTGCAAAAACACAAACTCTTAACAACAACCAACCCAAGCAGTGGAGTTTCAACTACCACTAGTGCCACTACTAGCAATAAAAAGTTCACACTAGATGGCAGCAGCAGGAAGGGAGTCACATGACCAGCTAGTAGCTGCTAAAGTTGGACATGTCGAACTTCAACAGCTGCTGTTAAAATCACTAGCCCACCGGAGAAAGCAGCTGCTAGTAGCAGTTCAGACTATGTTGCTAGAGCGCTACAACCAGCCAGCAGAAACCAGCCTAGTGTGACTGCGACATAACAATTGCGCAGGCTGCTACTGCAGCATCCTCACTGACGGACAATCTGCAAACTGTTTACAAACAATTTACAAACACTATGCAAAAACATAAAACTCTTGTTTGATAACAGTTTGCAAAGAAAACTTTCCAAGTCTGGACTAGGCTTTAACTTAAGTTATTTTTTTAGGTCCGTTATGTATTATTTTTTGTCTTTTCTGAACTTTTTTTCAGTAAATTTACTTTGAATATATTTTTTACTTTCAATATGACGGACCAATCCCCTTAGTTGAGTCCTACAATATTCGATATTATGCTGAATATTAAAGGTGTATTTTTTTTTCGTTTTCTCAAAATGTCCACAACTGTCACTCGTTTTGAACAGTTTCTTTCGTCCATTGCTACTTTTTAGTGGGAGTTTTTTTTTTTCTTTCTCTCGACTCTAGTTTTTCAAAAAATAAGCAACACGCCAACATAATTTGGAATATTTTATATTTATTTTTTTCCCTCAAGATTTCTTCATTTCAAAGAATATTATACAACAAGAGTAAGAAATTTCTTTTATAGGTTTTCTTTATGGTTTGAGTATATTGTACATATGAAGTTTGCAAACTTGTAACATTGCAGTTTTTTTAGGGGGGAGGGGTGGGGAGGAGTGTTTGTTTTTTTCTAAACAGTGAACATTTACAATAGACACTATGTAAAAATGGTTTATTTTACTTTACTTTTCTGTATATGGATAATATACAGAATGTTCAAAAGTAACATTCGCATGTCAAAAACCTAATAAAATAGCTCAAAATGAAACAAAAAGCATTCTCTCTCTCTGTCTCGCGTGTAATATTGAGCCTTTTTTTTCATTTTTGGGACAATATACTTTTAAAATTTCATTCACATGTTTAAAACTAAATCATACGTAGGGTCGGCGTTACGGCATCTAGCTCTCGCCACGCCTCCAAATTTTATGGCAAACTCCCAGAGACCTCACCATGGTTAAGGCTTGTTTCGTCCTTCCACAAATTGTTTAAAATCATTGCAATTACTAGATTTTAAATATAAATAATTACAATTTACACATGTACATGTACTCATTTTCTCCAAAGCGTTTTTCAATTACTTTTCAATTTACAAATCAGGTGACAAGAGAAAGTAGGGGTGTGACAACATTTTAAGTGCAAAAAAAAAACACATTAAAAAGAACAATCACCAAAACTGAATGAAGAAAAAGTCACGTATAAAAAGTGAAAAATAAAAGTAATTGCATTTTCATTTGAAAAGGTAATTAATTACAATTACAAATGACCAAGTTTCAAATTTAATATGGCGAATTACTAATTACCAGGGATTATTGTAATCACAACTTTTCTGTTAACAATGCTAGCAATTAAGCACTCTTAAAATTAATATATAAACATCGATAAATTAAGATTCTTATAAACACAATTCATTTTCACAAATTTCTCACAAAATTTCACAAAAATGTCGACAAAGTTTCTCAAAAAAAAAAAAATGGAAAATTGTCAGTTTTATTTTTTCAAATTATTTTGCATAAACAGGATCAGATCTGACAATTGGAAGCTGTTGCCCAGTAACTAATTCACTGTGGATGAACAAAAAGACTTCGAAGTAACAAGTAATTATAAAATGTTTAATTCTTGTTGTCAAGCATGGAGGGCCAATTTGGCTACCCACTACTCACTACTCATAAACTACTCATAACATTTTTTAACATCATGAAGTATGGCAATGTTTTTTAGGAAACACAGGAAGGAGCTGCAAGGGCCACTATTTTCACAACATTTCCTAAAAATTTTCGCAATTTTTTACCAGTCCTCCTAAATACTTCAAAAAGTATTTCATTACTTTTGGCAAATTACTTCCAAAAAATTGCTGTTTTTATGTTAAAATTATTTTATATGGTATTGCATAAACAACAGCAAATGTTATCGAAATTCTAAACATAAATTATAAATAATTAAGAAGCATAAATGTATTATTTATTTGAAATATTTCCAACCAATTTGTTGGTTCTACAAGATTGCCTAGTTACCATTAGTAGATAAATAAGTAAGAGGACTCGTTTGAAAATATCGGATATTTATTAACTTTGGATTGTTATCAAACGAGATGGATGGACATAGCCAAAGTGTGTCTAAGGCAAGAATGTTTCACAAATACTTTGACATAATAATAATATAGTATGGTGGCCAACATAATAATGTATGTATGCATTGTATGCATTATTATTTGTCTTTTTTGGAGGGAGGGGGGATCCGTGGGCGATGCCCATATTTTCTGGGCGCGTTATTTTCACTTTAAAAAAATGATGTTCTATAGGAAAACGTCACATGCTATATTTCTCTGTTGATATATTGCGTCTACTCTATCATTATTTGTGCATCCAACAAAAGAGAGAGAATATCAAAAGTGTCTGTTTTAGTTCCCAAATATCGTCGTAGGTCTACTTAGAGTGAAAAAAGCTTAAGTACGAAGTGTAGGGTGTTCGAAATGAAACGAAATCATCTAAAGTTAGGTTACTGTATACGGAGTAGTGTTCTGTATATATTAGAGGTGGGACGAATCCTAAAGGTTCTCGAATCCGTCGAATCTCCTGAATCTCGTATTCTTCATATAAGAATCCTATATTATTCATTAAGAAGATTAAAATAAATGAAATAATTAAATATTAAATTATTAATAATAAAAAGTGTTGTATTCAGGGTCGCCTCAAGGTGATTCGAGGATTTGAATGTCCCAAAAAAAAAAACTTTGACCATTAACCTGCCATGCCAGTATTTAGGCAAATACAACAGTAATAAATATGCCATATTTTAAGCTTTTGGAAGTTATATGTGACAGTTTCTTAGAGTTAAAGTTGAAGATGTTGATGTTGGCAGTGACGTTTTAAGGAGTTTGGAGGCCCTAGGCACACTTAACATGACATGACCTTAACCAGACATCTTTCTCCCACATGTATTAAAATTACAGTGCCAAAGTATTTTTTTTAAATTTTATAAATAAGTAATACAATTTTTGCAAAACTACTAAGTCTACACAACGATTATTTCTGTCTGCAGCGTCCCAGTTTTGTTGGGGGGGGAGGGCTCTTGAAACCTGCCTGGTATGTTGAAGAAGTAGAGGATGTTGAAGATGTCGAAGACGATGAAGTTGAAATTGAAGTTGAAATATGAGTAGTTGAGAGTTGAAATGAAAAACAAAAATCAATAATACGCTTTGTAGTTTCCAATTTCAATTTGTTTTCATGACGCTTATGACATTTTAAATATATTTGCATTGGCTATTAATTATGAAACATCTGAATCGTTATTAAGTCCGGTTCGCATGGACACTAGTTGGTTTTGATGGTGTTATACATAAAGTTGCTTTTTCACCCTGTATAATACTAAAATACATAATGGGACATGTTAAAAAAAAAGAATTTTTTGGAGGCTTTTTCACTTCCACATACTTGGATATATGATAGGATATATGCACATTGAACAGACATGGACTGACTTGAGTGACTGACAATATCGACGAAAATGGTGTTTGTGTCATAAATATTGCACACACACGCACACACCACAGACACGAGTTAAAATTGAATGTCTCTATATATACCTAGTTTATACCAGACGTCAGATGTACTGTATATATGTTGTGCGTATGACATTATGGGAGGATATATTCTTTTATACAGCTTTCTTTCTCTTCAATAAAGATTTCCACCTTCCTTGCCGTTGTTTATAGAGGGCCATCTTTGCTAATATATGGTGGAGTCCAACCTAATAAGAAAATATATGTCTGTGTGCTTGTATGTGGTTTATACTTTGATGTCCTATGATGACTTCAATCTCGTGTGTCTCTTCTTACCCCCCCCCCCCCGTTACCATTTCCATTTTCGTACATGCCCATATTATATACCTACAACTTTATACATGTACCATAACGGTTTTACAAAAAACATTTCAAAGTGAAATACAAATTTAGATTCGATTAGTGATATTTGCATTCGTGAAAAGATAAGCAAAATTGAAGCATAAATATATCAGTGGCTATAATATGCATGAAGGTAGACAGACCATCTTAAGAGCTTTTCGTATGAAGATAAATGTGTCTTGGACCTGACGTGATTCAATCTTGGCTTCATGTAAAGTGAAATAGATAAGGGCAGAAAGCCGTAACTGAGTCTTAAGTTAGTTCCAGAGTTTAATCCCGACTTTTAATGGATTAAAACACGGGAGCACACGTCCACGCCTTGGAGCAATGTACACAACCTGGAGCAATGTCCACAACCTGGAGCAATGTCCACAACCTGGAGCAATGTCCACAACCTGGAGCAATGTCCACAACCTGGAGCAATGTCCACAACCTGGAGCAATGTCCACGACCTGGAGCAATGTCCACGACCTGGAGCAATGTCCACAACCTGGAGCAATGTCCACGACCTGGAGCAATGTCCACAACCTGGAGCAATGTCCACGACCTGGAGCAATGTCCACAGCCAGGAGCAATGTCCACGGCTGGGAATGCCCTTGTAACATCCTCAGAGTGGCGAGACTGGTCGCTTCCTGGCCTCTTTATGCTCTGAAGTCGGGTCTAGTTAGTCCCGGGCTGGGGAATCCTAATCCGCTGTAAGGGTTTGGTAAACTTCCCGTTGCCTGATGTGCGAACGAGGAATTATTCATCCGTCAATGCCACCGGTACCTTGGGTAGTTTCTCGACTGTACCCCAGGAGTGAGAGCGACTTTTTGACATTTCATGCTACAAAACATCGACCCTGTCCGTTGCGAAGTCGAGTGGCTAGTTAAACTAGTTAATTTTTGCTCCGAAAGTAAGAATGTAACTGGTGCCGCTAGGAATTATTATTCTGGTTATTTTGTTCCCCCCCCCGCCAAAAAAAAGCTTTTGCGCCCGAGGCATTAACCTCACTCGCCTCGCCCTAGCTATGGCTCTGAAAAAAAGAGTAATAAAGAGAACCTTGAAGAGATGCTATATACAATTAAAGCTCACTTTCTCAAGACGTTTTTCCTCTAATATTAAGAGTTGAGCTACCGGTATTTAATATCTCTTGGTAAAAACTATCCTTAGTGTTTGATAATACTATAAATCTAAATTCAAAATCTAAATTAATTGTGTGGCATCCACGGTTCAAAATTAAAATTTTAGCGCAGTAAAGAGGAGGAAAAAAACAACAACAAAACAATGCCACATCAGTGTAAAAGAGGCATTTGTCACATTCTTTATGTAAATGTATCAAGTGTATATTACGAGGGTAAGGCTTAATAATTACATTCTCTGATTAAAATCGATGTTCCATGTAACTGTCATGTTTTTGCATGGCCAATGTCAAGCTGCTTTTTATACTGTGTGTAAAGCACGCTCGTACATATTAATTAGTCATGTTTATATAGAAGTTTCATCATTCAAGTAGAATCTATATGCGATAAGAGGCACAACATACTTCAGGCGTGTGTCTGATTGCAATATGAATCTTGTCAGAGAACAACGTACTTCATTATTTTAATTTTAAATGTTGTGCCTAAATACCCTGCAAATAATATATATAGTAAGTTAAAATTCAAACGAGTCACAACGTCATGACTTATTATTTTTCTTGATGTGAGGGGAATTTTTGTAGATTGGAGTTACAAAAATCACGTTAATTACACAAAAACACTGTTTAAACATCGGTCAGTTGAATGGACATGGCTTCACCAATGGGGATTATGGATTTTCTATTTTTAAGTGATGATGCCATTCAAAACCTAGAAAACTTGGAAATATCAGGCAATTAAAAATTTTTCAAAAAAAAAAAAACGGTCAGGGAAATTTATTTTCTGAAATTTTTAATTCTAGTGATTCAAAAAATGGGTCAAAATCTAAAAAAATTTAAATGCTCTAAAAAAAAAGCTAAAAAAATTTTAAAAAGGGCAAAGATCCAAGAATTTCTAAAATTCGATAAAATAGGTTTTGTATTTTTGTTAAAAAAAAATTGTCAAAAATAAAGAAAAAAATGTAAATGTTCTGATAAGAACAAAAAGGGCTCTGATGGGCTCATCGGGGCCAAAGATGTATTAAAAAGCTTAAAAAGGGCAAAGATGTAGAAAGCTGAAAATCCTGGAAATGTCAGGGAGATTATAGTAGCTACCTACACAAGATGAACAGACGAATGGAATAAAGCCAATTAAACAATATTGTCTAATGAACTTATAGTAGGTTTATTATGTTATATTAGCGAATCCGTAACCAAAAAATTTAGTAGCAAATTTGCAACAAATTTGCAAGCATTTTAGGCGATTAGCAACATGACTACATGGAAAGGTAGTATCTTAATGGGTTTTTATGTACATTGGCTTGTTGGTTTAGGCAGTGTATACATTTTCTGAAATGCCGTTGACTTTGTAGATATATTTAGGAGCAGAAGTTGTTGGTTTTGCATACCGCCTAGCGATTATGAAAAATAACTGGTTTTGAACATTGTCGTTTTGTAAGCTATGTATACATACAGTATGTATGAAGTGTGGATGGGGAGAGCAGCATGTGTTTTATACTCGATTGAGCACAACCAACACACTTCATCCATCTGTTCTCGTCCCACAGAGATTTTATGTTTCATCAGTTCGATTCTCAAGTTGCACTTACATATACAGTGCAGCACAGTATATATGGATTCTTCTTTAGAAAAAAATTCTTGTTCACAAAACATACATAAAGACGTGTGTTGTGCTTATAGTCATGTTTTTCACGGTGTCTTCCTCTCAGATTTGTATTCAAATTTGTACACATATCATTGAGGAAGGTAATCAAGAAAGGCCCGACTATAAACGCGGCATAATGATAGTACAAATAGTCTGTTATTAACTAGTTTCGTTTAAGATGTTTTTATGAGCAGCTGTTTTTGGAACTCTTGATAATTCTATGTTTCAGGAGCAAAATGAAGAGAAACTTGAATGTGTTTTAGAAACTAGAAGGGTAGCTCAATCACTTAAGGATATTTTCATGTTGATATCTTTCGAAATAAGCTTTTTATGGACACAAATTTAAAAAATAATGTAACATCCCCGTTTCCGTAGGGTTAGTAGAGAGATCTCTACTAGCCATCTAGAAGTGTCGAATGGATGTTGATGATTAAGTCTTTCGGTCTATTGGCTCCTGTGTTGCTACTTAACCACCAGGGACACAAGGGTCGGTACCTCAGGAGACCTGTGGTAGAGAATATTGTAGAGATGTCGTCTTACACTCGGCTGCTGGAGACTTCGTTGTCCGGTGGAAACATCGGCTACGTGGCGGCTATGATTCTAAGTCCCACTCCCATAAAATGACTGAGTCCACACATTGAATTCATATGTTGAAAATGCTCTTTTATTCAATAAACAGAGAGTCCTGTAGATTGAGAGATATCGCATCGGTCTTAAGCATAAAGACGGTCTGTCCGATCTGCCTGATCTATCCGATCTGTCCTCTCAATCTACAACCTCTTGTATTTATACTCAAAATACAATACAAACATCTGATTATGATAACAAAGGCTCCAGGTGTGTCCAAGTCTCTTGGACACACTCGGACCTAGAAGTGAGCTATCACTTCACTAAAACGAAAACATCTATAAGATGTATAAATTATAACAATACAGAAGGATCTTCGTTGATCCTTCTTCAAAAGATAACAATACAATTTAATTACGAAAAGGACTTCTGTATCCTTTTCGTCACACTTGACCGGTGTTTCACTGGCCAAAAGTTCTATATCGTCAATTCTTCTAGGAATTATCCTATAAGAATTGACGATACAATTCATTTGCCGTCTTTTCCTCATCCTGTAGGGTAGGGAGGTATCGTCTGGATAACCTACCGCCCACCCCCAAGCATGAGGTGAAACCCATCGATCAAAATACTTAAAACTACAGGGTGTTTCAATACAACAACGAATTCTGACGATGAATTCGTTACACCCCCAACTAGTTTATAAGCACGTCCCTGTGCTTCCAAAAATAAGACCTTGCAAAAATACCCATTGGTATAAAATTTAGGCATGCAGTAAAAATACAAAACGAAAAGTATAAAAATACTAGAAATGTGTTCCGAATAAATGGAAGCGTGCATAAACAAAACAAGTAGGGAAATACTCAAAACGATAAACACAAGTATAAAATAGTACTTAAAAATACAAAGTCCAAGGCCTCTAGTAGTCCAAAATGGCTCATCCTTGAGCAGGATCTTCTTTGCTCCTGCGCAAGTCTCTTTCCAGAAGGATGGCGGTTTCGGCAGACCTTCGGTGACTTCGGTGACTTTTGCGTTCCTCTGCATGACTGCTGGTCTCGTCAAAAAGGATGTAGGTCCAGGAGACGTTACAGAAGCCCTAGGACTCCCAGGAGCTTCCATATTGCTCCTGGCGGTAGTCTTCGGCTCCGTTACTTCGACGTCGTCCTTGTATGTTGGCCCAGGCTCACGAGGGCGGACATCCTTCAGTTTTACTCGATTATTTGGCCCATGATGAGAGAAGCTGTGGATTTCCAACCTTAATTGATTCCTCAGGCCTCTGTTGAGTCGGTTTCGTTTGACGAGAGGCCTTCGTTGCCTCCAACGCCAAACTCCGCGAACCAACAGGTCTTCTGTGAGACCTGAGTTGGCAATCTCGACTGGAAGGGCAGCCCCCTTATTTTCCATAAACCAGCCATCGTAATCGCACACGATGGTAAACCAAATTTGCATAAGTAAAACAAAACTTTTGATGCTTTCCGTAATCGAACGATAGAAATTTTCACAATTTTCCACGATGGATGGGTGAAAACTTTTCAAAACAAAAAGATGATGAGAAATAGTGCCTGTACATGTGCTCAACACATGGGCAAAGCTGTCAGTGATGAAGAACATAAACAATAGGACCCGGATCCATAGTGGTGCGAGGCTAGTAGACATTTCACTTAATGTATCCCTCCGCCCACGTGTTTCTTCCATGCTTGGTAGCGTCATTGACCGCTCCCTGTTTACTTCCTCATTTGGGACGTCATTTCCATCTGTGGCGTCACTAGCATCGATATCATCGTCCATTTTTGCTGTTTCATCGATAACTTCCGCGTTTTTCACCTCCATTTGAAATTCCATCGGCGAATTTACATCTTTTTCGTCGATTTTCATCGTTTCTTCAGGAATTTCGCTGATTTCTTCAACAAATCCAATGGTTTCCATGGTAAAATTCGTCTTGTTACCATATTCTCTGGTGAATTTCATCGCATCTTCGCCAGGTAAGTATGAGAATTGCTGCTGGTTGTCGTCTGCTGCCATTTTTCTTCTAATTTCGACGTTACGGTCAGAATGCTTTCGGATTGCTTTCGTAATTATCTCAATTTCTTCTTCATCCTCAGAAGATTCGATCCAAGCATTTTGGCATCTGCAGTGCCCACAACACCTCTTCTTACGCGAAGGTAAGTTCTTTTTCTTGACAAACGCTGTCATTTCTTTTTCTTTTACAGGTTCCGATTCAGATTCTTCTGGCGATGAGTTACCCATGGACTCCAGGGTGTCTCCAGTCGTTGGAACATTGGGTCCGTCCTTTTGGTAAGTCTCATATAGTGGTCTCAGGTTCGCAACTTTTACAGAGTCCTCCACTAATCTTCCAGCTCGATTCTCGTAACTCAATCGGTATACGGTGTCCGATACCTTCGACACAATCGTATATCCCTGTCTCCATTTTGTTAAGAACTTCTTGTTCTGTCCAGGCCTGATTCGCATGTCTCGTACAAGTACTTTCTGTCCGATTTGGTATTCATAAGGCTTCTTATGCCTTTGGTCGTAGTACTTCTTTCGACGATCATGTGCTGCTTTCAGGTTCGTTCTGGCTGTTCTTAGTTCTTCTTCTTGGCGTTCTTCCGCCTGTTGTCGAACGTCCACGAGGTTTCCTGCCTCGTTATCCACGATAACTGGTCGTTCTGGAACTAAGGTGTCTACTTTAGTTCTGGGCTCCCTCCCAAACATGAGTCTGTACGGCGTAAACTTCGTGGATGAATGTACAGATGAGTTGTACGATTCCAAAACTTCATCCAGTTTTGTAGCCCAATCAGTCTGGTTCTTCGCAGGAGTCAGATACTTTTTCATAGTCTGAATAATGCTTTTATTCGTCCTTTCGGCGAGACCATTACTTTGCGGATGGTATGCAGTTGTTGTTTCGTGCTCTATCTTGTTTATTTTCAAGAATTCTTGAGTGTTCTTCGCAACAAACGGCGTCCCTCGATCCGAAATGAGTTTCTCTGGTATCCCGAAGATTTTCTTTACGTCTTTCGCTAGGAAGTTCATTACGATTAGTGCGGTTGTGCTTTTTACTGCTTTAGCAACGCAATATCGAGTGGCGTAATCGACTGCCAACAAGATGTGCTTGTTTCCTCCAACCGACGGTACTAATGGTCCAATGAAATCCATTCCCCAGCAATCACAAGGCTTTCCAATGGGCATTTCTTGAAGGAACCCTTCAGGTTTCTCCGTACCCAACTTGTGTAATTGACAAATCTCACATGAGCGCACATATTCGAATATGTCGTGCTTCATGTTATTCCAATAAAATCTTTGCCTGGCTCTATTCCAGGTCTTAGTTTGTCCTTCATGACCAGCATCTGGCTCGTCATGGCATAATCTCATTACTTCTGGGATGAGATGTTTTGGAACCACATTCACGAGTGTGGGTACGGAACTTCCGTGAAACACACAAGCGAACAACTTGTTGTCATAATCGCAAAACAACTTATGAAGAGGTGACTCTGGTTGGTTACGCAACTCCTCACGAATCTTCAAAATCTCTGGGTCCAATTTTTGCTCCACCTTCCAATCCCATTGTAAGGTTACATTAAAGATCACACTGTCATCTAGGTCTTCCGCTTCTGGGATGGCCTTCCAGTTAACAGGTACTCCTGCTGGATATCTCGAGAGGCAATCGGCTTCGATGTGAAGTTTCCCCTCCTTGTAGATGATTTTGTAGTCGTACTCCTGCATTAGCAGCTGCCAGCGACCAAGTCTTCCTTCTAGACGTGCTGCAGTTTTCATGTAGCATAATGCGTGGTGATCCGTCACAATTGTAAAGGGCTTCTGGAACAGGTACGGCCGGAACTTGGTGACTCCATAGATTACTGCTAGGCACTCTTTATCCGTCGTACTGTAGTTCTTTTCCGCGTCCCTTAGAACTCTGGAGACACTTCCAATGATCTCCTTTCTTCGTTTATCCTCTGACTTCTGGTAAAGCATTGCTCCAATTCCGTATCCACAGGCATCAGTATGCATAAATATTGCAGCCTTCGGATCATATACGGCAACCAATGGAGATTTCGACAACATATTCTTTAGCGTGCGGAATGCATTCTCGCAGTCAACTGACCATTCGAACGGTATATCTTTACCCGTCAGGTCTGACATTGGCTTCGCTATGTTGGCAAATCCAGGTACATGCTTTCGATAATAACCCGCCAATCCAAGAAAACTTCTGATTGCGGTTACATTGTCAGGAACTGGGAAGTTCTTTATGGCGACAACCTTATCTGGATCTGGCCGAATTCCATCAGGCGAGATCAGGTGTCCCAAATACTTCACTTCTTGGAATCCAAAGAAGCATTTCACTGGATGCAACTTCAGGTTTGCTGTCCTCAGCAGGTCCAAGATAGTTCTCAGTCTTTCCAAAAATTCTTCGAACGTTCTTCCAAACACTACGATGTCGTCAAGGTAGACAAGGCACGTTTCCCATTTGTGCCCGGCGAGTAGGATGTCTAATGCACGTTGCATCGTGGCAGGAGCGTTTCGGAGTCCGAAAGGCATTCTTACGAACTCGAACAACCCTCGATGAGATGTAAATGCGGTCTTCTCGATGTCGCTTTCTTCCATCTCGAACTGCCAGTATCCACTCTTCATATCCAGCGTTGCGAAGTAGCATGCTCCTCTCATGGAGTCTAATGCATCATCAATCCTCGGTAATGGATAAGTGTCTGCCTTTGTAATCGCGTTCAACTTCCGATAATCCACACAGAAACGGTAGGAGCCATCCTTCTTCTTTACAAGGACGATGGGCGATGCATACGGCGATTTCGATGGCCTTACAACCCCAGATTTCTTCATCTCCACTAGCGTCTCATCAATTACGATGCGTTCCCCAGGCCCGCATCTTCGTAACGTGTCTCGAACAGGTAGATTATCTCCAGTTTCGATCTTGTGTTTGGTCAGATTCGTAGCTCCCAGGTCCTTAGATGAAAAGGCGAAGATCGGTTGGAACTCCTTCAGTAGGATCATCAACTCTTCTCTTTGATCATCTGTCAGTTCAGGACCAAGTTGAATTTCTCTTTCAAAATCAACGGGTGCTTCTCCGATGTCTCTAAAGTTTTCCTCTTCGGAAACTTTGCAGGCTTGCTCTTCTTCTAGTTCTTCTAGAAGTTCGAAGTGTCCAATAGTCTCGCGGTCTCCAATCCCCACGGACTCCAGTGTGGTATTTAGGAGTTGGACTTCCAGTTGTGTTGTCCCATCCCCTTGTAGCACACTGCTGGCCACAACGATGCCTTTTCTATTAAAGAGACTATCGTTCGTTTTAATCATGAGTACTTCGTTTTCCTCAATGATCCGCCCTGCAGCTACTTTGAGGTTCAAAGCCTGGCCCGGATTTAACGTAATCCTTCCTTGGGCTTTTACGCAGCTTTCCTCTCTAGCTTTTATGGCATAGGAGTTATCCAGATGGCTATTCTGAGCACATCCCTCCTCTTTTAACTCTTTGAAGAAATTCCAGGGAAGGCTACTACGCGCACTTCCTTTCTTCAACAATTCTCGTGTTCCTTCGTAGAACATCTCATTAGCAAAGTAGATCTTGGAGGTCTTCATGGAAATGATGAGATCAAACGCAGCTCCCAGGTCTCTCCCCAGCAGTGCTTCTCGTTTTCCATCTATGATGAGCATCCTTGCCGTTACTTGCTTTCCGTTCAACTCGAACGTTGGCCACAACTGACCAAGTACTTTAATCGGTACCCCTCCTACTGCGCCTAATGCAGGTGCGTTCCGGATTGGTCCATATCGAAGTCCGTACTCTTTGGCCATTGTGCCTGACAAGATAGTGAACCCAGTTCCGCTATCCGCCAAAAATCGAACTGGTGTGCCGTCAACCTGAATGGTAATCTTGGCAACACTCTCATCGGGCGTAGTATCTCCTACCTCGATGAGTTCGCATGAGGTGAGTAGGCTGTCTACAGTGATTTCGACACTCTTTCGACAACAAGCCCTACTTCTCAACAAATCTCCAACTTCAACGGATTCAATAACCTCGCTGTTCGCAGGGATCCTGCTGGTATCATCTCCTCTACCGATAGCTGCGTTTACAATAGCCTTCTTGGATTTCTTAGCATCAGTTTCGGCCTTGCCCCAGGCAATAACATTGGATGTTACATCTTGAGGGATTTCCTGAGCAACATTGCTTATCCCCGGTATACACGCCGCAGAATTCTGTTGGGTTCTTCCCTCAATTCCGACTGGCACCGCAGAATTCTGTTGGGTCTCTCCCTCAATTCTGTCTTGATTAACTCCAGTTTCCATGGCTTCCACAATTCTCTTTGCTTCCTCCAAGCTATTCGCGTAAACTACCATAGCTTTCGTAGGTGACCAGATGATGGGTTCCGGAAATATCTCCTCGATGATTTCTCCCCTTCGACCAGTATCCTTTCGCAGCTTCTTATTTTTTCGTGAATTCCGTTGTCGTTTTCCATTCGTAATGCCGACTAACAACTCCGACGATTGCTCAGGGAGTCCTTGAGTGTCCAAATCACATGGTCTCTTCGGTGCTCCAGCCTTTGGTCTAGTTGTGGCGACATTCGAAATGCCGACTAACAACTCCGACGATTGCTCAGGGAGTCCTTGAGTGTCCAAATCGCATGGTCTCTTCGGTGCTCCAGCATTCCGTCTAGTTTTAGTGACATTGGTAGCTTCGCTCACGCCCCTATTCCCCCCCAACAAAGCTTTGTCCACAATGTTTTGGGAATTGGCGATCGCTGTTTCGTTTCGATTTTGTCGTTTTCCAGAGGGTTTTCCGTTCTTAAAGGGCGGTAGGCCCCTCTTTACTGCCACCCTTTCTAGTTTAAATCAGCCGGGTTTTCCTCTCGCAGGAACTTCTTCTGCCCGTTCTCGCTGACGACAAAATACTGCTGGCCATTTTTTCCAGTGGCCATTCCATGTTGAACAAGTCCAACGGTTCCATCCGCAACTACTTTCTTTGGGCAGTTTCTTGAAAAGTGACCCTTCTCGTGACAGTGATAACACTCTACTGTGCTGAGATCTTTCAGGGTTTTACTTCCATCTTGCGTTTGCTGACCATTGTAGTTCTTCTTCTGCGGATATCTCTGGTTCCATTTACGACCTTGTTGCTGATTCGAGTTCTGGTTGGTCTTCTGTTGCGTTTGGTTATTTGAATTTGATGGAGTCGAGTTGTTCGTTGGGTCCGCTTGATCTTGAGTAACAACCGCGTAAGAACGTCCTCCGTCCATTACTGCTTGCGTCTGTTTGGCATTTTGGCGTTGGTTATTCTTCTGTGGACCCTTGGAGACCTGGGTCGTCGTTTGTTGACCCATCGTTCCTTCCGGTATCCATAACCCATCAGCCATCAAAACTTCCTCGGTATCCTTGATATATGTCGTGTACAGCTTCAGATTGCTATTCGGCGCATTCTGTGTAGCATTACGTATAATCGGATGAAGTTTCTGCCGAAATTCCACAATCCGGTATTTGTCGGTTACCCCCGGTAACACTTTTCTACTCAAGTCAAGGTAGCGACCCAAAAACTGATTGGTGTCCTCTCCTTTCCTTTGGAGCATGGTATCCAACCTCAGCTTCAGTTGCACTAACTCGTCTCGACGTCCAAATCTTTCAATTAACTCGCTTCGAATGAAGTCCCACGTGGTTTTTCCTCGATTTTCTTTGTAGAAATTGGATAACCAACGTACTACGTCCCCTTCTACCGCTTTACGTAAGTAGTAGGTCTTGTGGACGTTGCTCCAGTCCTCCAGATCTGCGATACTCTCGTAGTCCTCCAGAAAGGTGTATACAGACGTCAATCCTTTGAAGGTCTCCAGATTCCGGAGTGGGTGAAGACTCTTGTACTTCCCATCCAGCTCCTCACAGGTCCGATGACGATTGCAAATTGGATTTCCTTCCAGCTCTTCTACGCTGGGATCCTCACTTGTTAGGCTTTCATCCTCTAGCTGGTCCGGGTTCTCTCTCCGTCGAATAGGAGTCTCAGGTAGGCGACCTCTCTGGGTCCCTCCACTCTTCTTCAGCATGAGCGGCGTCTGGAATACATTAACCTGTCTCAGGTTTTCAGCGTGGGCCGACGAGGGCTCCCCTTCAGTGTCCAATCCAGGAATCACTGTATGACGCTGAGATTCAGCGTGGGCCGACGAGGGCTCCACTCCGGTATCCACTTCTCGGACTACCGTATGACGCTGAACTGTACTTACACCACGCCCGCTCCGGAGTAACATCGATCCTGATGGTTGCTGGGCTTCGAACCAGGCCATCAGTCTCTCCCGTCTTTCAGCACTTAGATTTTGAAGGATACCTTCAAGTGGATCTTCTCCATCCATTTGGTTTGTATCGTCCTTCTCCCGTGTCTTCGACTTCGATTTCGGTCTGCCTTTCTTTCCTTTACCACCTGGTGTAACTCCGACATCATTGGTATTCTCTACTGGATCTGTAGTGAGGTACCCCGCACCTCCACCATTTTGTAACATCCCCGTTTCCGTAGGGTTAGTAGAGAGATCTCTACTAGCCATCTAGAAGTGTCGAATGGATGTTGATGATTAAGTCTTTCGGTCTATTGGCTCCTGTGTTGCTACTTAACCACCAGGGACACAAGGGTCGGTACCTCAGGAGACCTGTGGTAGAGAATATTGTAGAGATGTCGTCTTACACTCGGCTGCTGGAGACTTCGTTGTCCGGTGGAAACATCGGCTACGTGGCGGCTATGATTCTAAGTCCCACTCCCATAAAATGACTGAGTCCACACATTGAATTCATATGTTGAAAATGCTCTTTTATTCAATAAACAGAGAGTCCTGTAGATTGAGAGATATCGCATCGGTCTTAAGCATAAAGACGGTCTGTCCGATCTGCCTGATCTATCCGATCTGTCCTCTCAATCTACAACCTCTTGTATTTATACTCAAAATACAATACAAACATCTGATTATGATAACAAAGGCTCCAGGTGTGTCCAAGTCTCTTGGACACACTCGGACCTAGAAGTGAGCTATCACTTCACTAAAACGAAAACATCTATAAGATGTATAAATTATAACAATACAGAAGGATCTTCGTTGATCCTTCTTCAAAAGATAACAATACAATTTAATTACGAAAAGGACTTCTGTATCCTTTTCGTCACACTTGACCGGTGTTTCACTGGCCAAAAGTTCTATATCGTCAATTCTTCTAGGAATTATCCTATAAGAATTGACGATACAATTCATTTGCCGTCTTTTCCTCATCCTGTAGGGTAGGGAGGTATCGTCTGGATAACCTACCGCCCACCCCCAAGCATGAGGTGAAACCCATCGATCAAAATACTTAAAACTACAGGGTGTTTCAATACAACAACGAATTCTGACGATGAATTCGTTACAATAATATCTTCTGCTAATTATTTTGAAAGATATCAATAAGAAAATACTCTCTAGTGATAGAGCTACTCTTCTAGTTTCTAAATCATATTCAGGTTTCTTTTCATTTTGCACCTGAAAGTAAAGCCGTCATTAGCTAATTTTGTGCCCGAGGCAAAAATAAAACTGGCGCCCTGTTAGTATTATCATACTTGGTACCTTGATGCAAGAATAAAATTGGCGCCTTTCAATACAGGGTGGGCCTTGAGTCATGAAGGCGTTAATTTCTATAACAGCTGTCAATGTTTCTGGCTGTAGTGCTTGGATTTCTGTATGGATGTTATCCTTAAACTGTTTTATTGTCGGGGCTTATTGACATACACCTGCTCCTTCAGGCAACCGCAAAAAAAATTAATCAAGGGCCATCCAATCCAGCGAAAGTGATGGCCAATTTATTTGTGAATTTCACAACATTTATGAGGTTGCCAGAAATTACTTTAGGAGCTCTATTGTGGCAGGAGCCGTGTGGGCAGTAGCTCGATTCTGCTGAAACCACATCTTAGTTCAGTCCTTCACGGCATGAAACACAATTTTCGATCATGGCTTGATACCGCTTGCTAGTGACCGTCGCTTTACTGCCATCAATAATGCCCGATGACCCTTTCTGACGTAATAAATAACACCAGAGGCACTGTGCACTTGAGGTGTGTGCAATTGATTTTGGTGAATGAATATCTCTTATATTTTTAGTATCTTAAACTGGACTTTGAAGTGGTGGCAATAAGCTCTTTATATGAGAAATAATTTAGTTCTGATTTTGAAAATATTTAACAGGTTTTGTTTATTGTTCAGTGGTGAAATTTTCCATGATTAATTTCTAGCATGTTGATTACAGAATCCCACAAAAAACATTTAAAAAAAGTTATAACCATCCCCACCCCTGTATTATCTGTATTATCAATGTCCCTGTAATTACTTCACTCATTATTTCTGCGCCCCTAAAGGTATTATGTTAGAGGCAAGGTGGTTCACTCGCTTCGCCCTCGTTATTATTCTGCCGCGGAAAGATAGAATAATCAGTTTTGGAGGCGGTTTACTCTTTAGAATCACCTTAAATTTGTGTGAGAAATTAGAAGGGAAAAAAACAGCTAGTCTGTCTGTCTGTCTTGTTTGTTTTTTCTTTTGGTTATTATGGAATAAATTGGATCATTTCATTTAGCCCACTTTTTTGTAATCTAACTTTTAGTTAATGTTTATCGGATGCAAGATTTTTCGCTGAAAATAGCTCCCAAATACTGTTTTCTTCTTCAGATACAGGAAGAGAGAGAGAGAGAGAGAGAGAAGCTTGAAATTAGCATTTTTCACCCCTTAATCTTCTTTTTTTGTGGGGAGGCGAGGGGAGGGTTTTTTTTACAGTTGAAAAACTGAACGTCATCCGTTACTTTTACTTTTTTTTTATCTTTTAGGCAAAAGTGGAGTTTTTTTTATATATATTTTTTTCTCTCACTAAACTAACCCATCTAATATATACATGTATCCAAACACACATTACATATAAATGGATATAGTCTAGCTTAAATTATTGTCGAAATGAATTTTTTCTTGACTCTAAAAGACGGCTTTTCTTTTTCCTTTCTTGGTGAGAGGAAAAAAAAAACGCATTTTTTAAGCGTTGATTAACCTATCAAAAAGCGTTTTTCAAATATTGTATTTCCGTGTGGCAAAATGACAGCTGGGATTTTATTTAAGTTTCGGTTTTTGTTTCATTCTAAAAATGTAAATGTGCCTTTTTTTGTGTGTGCCGTCTCCTCCTCCTCCTTCTTTCTCTAATGGGTCTCAATGTATTTATTGCAACTGTACTAACGGATAGACGCCTACTGTTTTACAGGGTGAGTCAAAATTCGTACCACTTATTGTCGCTTGTTCAATGCGGCGCATATTCAGTTTGATGCTTATTTCATTTGGCGTTTATTCAGTGTTTTTGTTTGATCAATTTGGCGTTTATTTAGTTTTACGTTTGGTCAATTTGGCGCTTATTTAGCTTGGTGTATGGTTCAAGTGGGTGTTTATTCAGTTTGGTGTTTGTTCAGTGCCACCCACTCTTGACTTACATTCAAACTTATTAATGTTATTCTTTTTTTAAAAAAATTTTTTTTTTATCCAAGTCGATTAAATTTTTAATTTGTATTAAATAGTTCATAATTAATGCTTATGAAATGTGCTCGTGGAGTGTTTATAGTTTGTGATTCTTTGCTCTTAAATAGACATTAACTCATTAGTAGAATCACCACGTTTATGCTATTTTTCAATAACAAAAACTGGTCAGAGGCTAGAATATTTTTAGTCACTATGTTATACTTGCTTCATTCTGTCAAATGAAGACCTGTAGCCTTTAACTAGTATTTTTTTTATTGGAAAAAAAAGTTTAGTTGTGTTTGCGCTCTCTACATAAATATACCGTCGATGTCAACAAAAACTGACACCTTTTAGATGGCAAAATGAAACCATTAAAATGAAAGCTGATGTGAAAGATAAACAAAATGTCTGTCACATCATTATCTTTTAACATGTACAAGTATATTATAGTAGAAGGCCTCTTAGCCCATTCTTACTCTTTATGTTATAGGTATATATAGGCAATGATGTTGGAAGGAGACTAGAAGGGTTGCTCTCATTAGCTTTTTTCTATTTTTTTTTTTCTCTTCTTCTAATCTCTTTCATGCAATAGAAATAAGGAAGCAATGGATTTAGTAGTAGTAGTAGTAGTAGTAGTAGTAGTAGTAGTAGTAGTAGTAGATATTTTTTTGTTACTTACAATGTCATTAGTGGGATTATATTTCTGCACATAAATGAATGGATGTTCATTTTTTTTTTGAGAAAATTTTATGTGTGCTGTTTAAATTTTATTCATCTATATTTTTTAGCATTTTTTTCTCGCTTTTTTTTTTATTGAAAAAGAAAAAAAATACCCTTTTGTGTTTGTAGTGATTGCCATTTATCAAGGGGCAACATGACACTATGTTGTGTTATATGTTTGCTTTGATTTTTTTTTTGTCTTTTAAAAAAACCCTTTAAGTGTTTTCTGCAGCGTTTGGGCATTAGAATTGGAACCCGAATCGGAATGTAATCGATAACTGGTAGTTGCATCAGAATTGGTATCGAAAACATTTTGGAAAAATGTATTATTACAATTGGAATCTGTATTACGAAAAAAAGTATTGGAATCGAAATCGAAAATATTCATTTTATTGGTATTGAAATCGAATTCGGAATTTAAAAAATTTTTTTTTTCAATTTGCCATCTCCGATTTTTTTGTGATTATCACAAATACGTATTATTGTTTTAGAACTGAACATTTGTTCTATTTTTTTGCATTGTTTATTTGAGTTTCAAGTACATGAAATTTAATTAAATTTTATTTCGTTTTTTTTTTCTGAATGATTTAACTTTCAAGGTGGGCCTCTTCTTCATAATATAATATTATTATTAATAATAATAATAAGTCGAAAATGTTTTAAAAATACAATGATAAATATGATCTGCAAACCATGAAGAAGAAAAAAAAAAGGAAACTTGATTCTGGTGTTGTTTTTTCCTCCACAAATCGTAAAGTTTATACATGCAAGAAAAAAGATAAATATAAAAAAGGAGATTGGTAATATTACTTGAATAGAATTTTTGTTTGGGTGTGAACATCATGCAAGAATATTAGGTATCTTGTGTATGTGTGTTCATGTCAGTGTGTATGCGCGTGGTATTAGAATTTTTGTCATTTAATCTTAACCAACCAAAAGAAAGAACAGTTTTCTTTTTATCACTTTTCAGAATAGTTTGCAATAAAAGAAAATCTTTAATTTCACTGTTTGTTTGTTTGTTTGTATGTTCAGCAAAAGCACGCTTTTAAATCTTTCTCAATCAGGTTTATTATATTTTCTATGTTTTTTGTTGTTGTTTTTTTGTTGGGTTTTTTTTGGTAGGGTTTGTCGTCTACAAACTTAGCAGAGAAGTTATGGTACACAAACTACTATTATAAATGGTATAGGTATACTTGCCTCACCGGTACGATGAAGCTTGTGACGTCAGAAACATTGACAAATATTTTTAGGATTGTCTCATTTAGTCTGACAAAGAAAAAAAAAAAGAGATGATAGCAAACGTTCTCAACAGTTTAAAGAGACCATTCATTACCTCTAGAAATTTCTTGTCAAAATATTGTCAAGAATTATTCAACGATTACCAAAACGATTTTTAAAATTTAAAATAAGCGATTAAATATAATTTAAAAAAATTAAAAATCAGTTTATTTCATGTAAATGAACTTTATCACATAGATGCGCCACCAAACAACGGGCAATAGCAACCAAAACCCTCCAAAGTGTACTCCTCTACTCGAATTCTGATGTATTGCAATCACCTCACATTGCTTTCATTTGAATGAACCACGGATTTAATATTTGAGTTATTTCACATGGAAGGTTGTATTGAGTTGAATGTGAATAGGGAATACATGTATTTTGATTAGGAAATTCTGGGAAATGTGAGGTGACAACCTTTGCCACAAAAATAGGGGGAGGGGGAAGACTTTCGTTTTTGGAAATTTAAAATGGAGTCATTTGGTGGCTCATAAAAAGTCACTTCATTTTCTTAGTTTAAAATTTAAAAATTTCTGGAGGTGATGGTCATTTTAAACAAAAAAGGGTTCTTGTTATTATTTTGTTATTACCCCATCTTAATCAGACACAGTGACACAAGCCTATTTTTGTCAACCCCGGTGACGTCACAAACTTCATTTTATGATGTGGCAACTCTTAATATATTAGATGAGATTGTCTTTTGTTTAAGGTGGCGGAATATATATATATATATATATATATATATATATATATATATATATATATATATGTATTTTGTTGCTGTCTCCCGGATGTGTTGTCACTTGTATTGGAGGTTTCTTCCCTCCACACGCAGTTTTCAGATAATTTATATATTTCAAGCGAACGTTTTTCAGTAGAAACATTACGAAAAATGTCAGTGTTTTAGAAACTAAAAACCAATAGAGTTGGGTGATAATGCTAAAAGTTTTTTCAAGTTTTTGAAAAATAAACATTTTATGACAGTTCGAAAAAGGCGAAAATAGTTATTCATGAAATGTTAATGAAAAAAAAAACCGTAAAAATGGGTCATTTTTAAACTGAACTATAAAATGTTTATTTTTAAAAATATTGAAATGAAAAAAAACTTTTAGCACAATCTTCTACCATTCTAGCTTTGAAAACAATTTCAATTTTTTCGTAATGTTGTTTCTAAAAAAAGTTTGCTTGATGTTCTTGAGTCCAAATTCTCTAAAAAAAAATGTCTATGGAGCCTAGCATTAGCCACTGCAGTGGCGCCATTCGATGTGAGGGGAGGGGGTACAAAAACAAGATAAATATGTATTCAGCCACCTTCAACAAAAACATATTTTTTTTTCAGTGACTAAAATAACAACACCAGATATGTCATAAATTTAATCAATGAATTGATTCGAATATTTAAATGAATTCTGTCGGAAATGTTTGAGTCCAGTTTTTCTAGTTTCCTGTTTTCGACACTTGAGAATTTTATCTTTATTCTTGTATTGCATCGTGCGGTGGTGGTGATGGTGGTGACTGATACCCCCCTCCCGGAATAGAGACCTCTTTTTACGATTATTGAACACAACAACAACAGTGTGAGTTTGGTTTTATTCTTAAAGGAATTCGATCTGAAAATTAAAGTTGGCCTATCTGATATTCCAGAATTTTTGATATCAGTTTATCTTTAACTACATTCAGTAATATCACGTCCACTTTTCTTATCTTTTATTGTTTGTTTCTTTACTGATACATAATAAACGATTTGAAATGTTTTATTTTTATCTTCCGAAACTGGTACAATTATAATTACAATTTTATCAGAATGGAAATTAAGATGTTTTATTGAACATCTAATTTCTGAATTCTGCGCTTCGGAAGCTAACATTAAAGAGGAAATGCAAAAAAAAAAGTGTTTTAGAAACTAGAATGGCAGCTGAACCGCTTATTAGTATTTCCATGTTGATATCTTTCAAAATAAACTTTTTACAGAAAAAAAAATATTGTCTGTTAAAAGTTGGTTCGTTTCTAAACTGACATAAAAAGTTTATTTTAAAAGGTAACAAAACTAGCTACCCTTCTAGTTTCTAAAACATTTTCAACTTTCTTTTCATTTTGCTTCTGAAAGACAGAATAACAAGAGTTCAGAGTGTCGTTTACATTTAAAACCAGCTTAAAATACTAGAATGTTTGTTAAAAGATGTAAACTTTGTGATCACACTGTATAATGAATACATGTAGAAATTTTGAGTAGCAACATTTTTCTTAGGTTTTTTTCCTCTCTTCTTCTCTTTATTCCAACCATATTATTGGTTGGTTGTTTTTGTTGAAAACATTTGTTACATAAGTAAATGATGTTATGCAATTTTTTTTCCTTTTGTCTCACTTGGTACGGATCGATTTGAAGGGTTAAGATCTAAACATTTGTCAGTGTTGTTCATTATTTCTTCCAATATACTAACAGAAGCAGCTGCTTGAACATTGCTTTTAACTGTATTGCATTTTCAACTCAAAACTCAATGGGGAAGTACACTCAAAAACGAGAGGACAAATGTCCTCTTTTTTTGTTCAAGTTGTACATAATGGTCCTAGGTGTTGTTACTTATATAAGATTGTAAAGCTCCTTTCCTATGGGTGTACCTTATTTCTAACGAATGCATCTAGTGGGCTGGAGGTAGAGACTAGCTATTGCAGGGGGTTCTTAACCACGGTATGCATAACTCTTGCGAATATGGGAACCAAATAATGGGAATATGGAACTCGATCTCTGAACTACCACCAGTCAGCAATCTGATCACTTAAAACAGACGATTCCCACAGTCTGAAGTTATAACTTGGGATGATGATGATGATATTTCGACATTCTGGTGTAGGGGGTATATGAACTGAAGGGGTATGGAGACATATTGAGAAAACCATTGGGGGTATTAATCCTAAAAAAGTTAAGAACCACTGCAATGTGCTGGCACTTTGCACTGGAGAAAAAATTAACATTCTCCACTCCCAGTTAACAGTTAAAAGTGGGAAGAAATGTTTAGAAACGGATTAGGTGACGAGGGGTGTCAGTGCTTTGTTTGAATTTGAGAAATTACTTTGCAAGCAGCCAAGAAGGCCTGTGCCTGTGGGAGTCGAACAAAAGTTCAATTGCAGCAGGTTTCAAAAGTCAAGTTGTCAATACTCAAAGATATGAAGCCAATAGCAATTGTAGTGTGTTCTTGTACAGCTAAAATAATGCGTTGTCACAAAATTACGTCCAAAATACAAGTTATAAAATCCCCTGCAAGACAGTTCCATTGTCTTATCATTCTTAGGAACAAATGACCAGTAATATGAATTGGGCCATGTGAAAATGTCTCTAATTTTGTTAAGAGTGGTAACCCCATCCCAAATATGATGAATGCCCTGCACAGTTTACTTGAAGTTGGTTTAGGGCAAGAGCCTTCTATCATCTTCAAGTAGACCAGGCTCTGAAAACATTTTTGTCAGACTCTCAGCAATTTCGTATTGCCCTGCATGGAGACTAAGGGCCTTAGCACACAAGCGATTTTTGAAAAACTTTTTGGCAACAAAGTTCACTGTCGTCACAATGTAATTTTTCTGAAAAGACACCATGCAACTTTGGCAAACAGGCGAATTTTAAAACACTGCTGAGCTTTAAAGTGATTGGTTTTCGTGACAACTCGACTTCATTTTGTCGAAGAAAAGTTTTTCAAAAGGCTCTAAGCAATATCCTCCACTGCCAGCACGTTCCTACCTCATTAACTATAAAAGCACCGGTAGCCTCTACCTCCATCTCTTGTCGTCGTGTGCGATAGAACACACCTTTTCTATATTTTTTTATATGTGATTTTTATATGTGAACTTTGACTAAGTGTAAGATATGCTTTAGGATATCGAAACCTCAAGTATTTTTTCATGTACATGATTTTAGAATTTTTTTGGAAAACTTGAAATTTCTACTTTTCTTTATTGTTTGGATTTATATTTTATTTGTTGTGTACAGAAAACATAAAAACGCGTCACTGTTTGTGATGGCCAAAGGCCGGCATTCAGGGTATTTTTTTTTTCGGCTTTGCTTTCTTGAGTTTTTCTTCTGTTTTCTTAACATGTCTTTCGGATTTCGCTTTCTCTCTTCTATTTACTATTGTTGGTGGGATCCATGGGAATAAGATTTTTCTTCTATATAAAACAGGATTCGTATATATATATATATATATATATATATATATATATATATATATATATACGAGCGGTATATGTTATTTTTCTTTAGATATATTATATAAGGTGGGTCAATTAAGAATAAAACCACTAAGTAAATTGTTTGATCTCGCGACTCTCGAGGTTAGCGAAAAGGCTAAACTAAATAAGAGCTAAATTGAAAGTAAAAATCACTTAAAGTTTTATTTTATTAATCTATAAATAACAGCTAAAAGACAGAAGTGCTAATATCTGAGAAAATGAGTAATGTCTGATGTATATTGTATATATATTATGTTACTGTCAATCTGCAGATTGCTTAGGCAATTTGCAAAACCATCAAACTAGCATGCTAGTGAATCTGCAAAATTCAATACACTTTAGGTGTTGAATTTTGCATATTCACTAGCAGATCGGTTGTTTTGCAGACTGCGTAGACAATCTGCAGATTGACTGATTCCGCAGATTGATGTGTGCTTTTCAGATTAAATATTTATCAGTTTAATGATTTTCAAAATTGTATTCTTCTGTCTTTCAGGTGTAAAATTAAGCGAATAGAAAATTTATAAACTAGAAAGGTTGCTGAATAATTTAAGACTATTTTCATGTTGGTATCTTAAAAAATAAACTTTTTATAGACAAAATTTAAAAAATATCATCTGATTAAAGTCGGGTCATTTTCCAACAAATATAAAAAGTTTATTTTGAAAGATATCAACATGAAAATATCCTCAAGTGATTGAACTGCCATATTATACAGTAGTTTCTAAATCACATTCAAATTTTTCTTCATTTTTGCACCTGAAAGACAAGACTAATCAGAGTGCGAGAAACATTTACGCCACCTTAACGCATTTTCTGTTTAATGCTCTCGTTATCTTCATGCAGCTAATGCACCGCTTACAGCATTCAGAAACATGACGTCACCACCATGGCGTACCACATTGCATTGTGGTACAAGACGTCGCCTGTGATGTAATTTATAACGAACTTTTTCTGTAATGCTCGTATGCGATGCATTAGTTGCATGAAGATAACGAGGGCACGATGCCTCGATGTGTGTCATGGTGTGCTGAAAATGTTACAGTAAATTAGTAACGTGATGAGAGGGGAGGTGCACTCGTTGTGGTAGATAATGACATGGCGGTTTGAAAAAAAAAATCATTCATTCCAGGGGCCATTGAACGTCACTAGTTTTCTGTAACGTTTTCAGTAGTGTTAAGGAAGAATCAAGACACGCTTAATAAAATCCCACTGAATTTCACTTTATAAGGATTTTAACAGAAGCGTCTCGTGTATCTTTCAGTGCAAACCACCATAGAAATAGTCCCGATTTTGTTTTTATTTCTATTTCTGTTTTTTGGTGGTTTTTCAGCATGTGTGTGTGATTCTTCTCTAAGACACATCGACATAACCATAACATTCTAACGAGTGCTCAACATTATGTGTTTTTCATTGGATGGTGGGGTGGCATCACTCACTTCCTTTTAAAAAATGCTTTTAACATTTTTTTTATGTTAGAAAATGATTCTTCTTATTCTTTTGTATATAAAAAAAATAAAAGTTTCTGGCGCTTTTATTCCATCGTGACCAAATCTGAGACGCTTTTGACTTTTGTTAGCCCTTGGGAAAGAAAAGAGAAAAGGATAAGAAAGAGAGAGTGAGAAGAAGAGACAGAGAGGGAGAGAGAGAGAGAGAGGGAATCAACTGAGAGAGACAGAGAGATCAACTGAGTTTTGCTACTTCTGATCTCAATGAACTTCTTTCTCCCTATATCTATTATAAAAGAAGAGAGATATGATGGACTTCTCTATCTTTTTAACATGATATTTTACTTTAGCATTTTGCCTCGTCTGAATATATTGTACATTTTGTTAAGTTAACCTAACTTACTCTGTCAGTTTGTCTCTCTCTTTCTCTCCCTCTCTTTTTTGGGGGCGATTTTTTTCTTACTTTTTTGTTGATTTTGTTCACTGTGTAATACATGTGTGTGTATATGTTATATAAGAGGAGAAACCTCTTAACACTTTTGATTTGGTAAAAAGGAAGGAAGGATGGATGGATGGTGTGTGATCGTGAGGAATTTATTTTTTTTACATTGACGTGTTAAAAGGAGGGTGGGGGCTTTTTTTATAAAAAAAAAATAAGATTTGTGATTGTGTATCGTGCTAGGATTTTTTTGTGCGGTTTTTTTTGCACTTGTCAGAATAGAGTAACTGAACTTTTTTTTTAGTCAGGTGAAATAGATTTTAATTTCAGAGATTTCCTAATTTTCATTTATAGAGCAGAGTGAGTGAGTGAGAGAGCGAGAGAGAGCGCGCGCGAGAGAGAGAGGGAGAGCGAGAGAGAGAGAGAGAGAGAGAGAGCGCGAGAGAGAGAGAGAGAGTGAGTAGACTTTAAAAAATCTCTTTGAAGTAGTTGCGTTTCAGTTCTGATCTGTATTTGTAATTTTATAATCAGGCAAAAAAAAATCTCTGTTGATTAGTGTCCATTATGTGAGTTTGTGGTTAAATTATCCATCTATGTGTGGCTTTGGCTGTCGTGCGTGCGACAGTTAATTTGGTTTTTTTTTTAGGGGAGTTCTGTTTTCTTTATTAAGTAATTATGACAGGAAACAAATTTATTCAGTTGAGATATATATGCAAAGAGCAAATATATTAAACTTGCGCTTTAGTCTAAGTATATATATATATATATATAAATGAGTTCATTAGCTGTGTATTTTTGTCACACTGTGTCTCCTTTTATGTTCATTATACACGACATAGTAGCACACACACACACACACACACATACAGTCTCTCACAACACGCACACATCACATAGAAAAATATCTCGTACTAAGTTTCTATATTGATTTGCTCTTGGTGTTTTCTCTATGTGACTTTGATTACTCCAATGATTGTGCATATAACCAAAGGAAAAACATGTTTGCAAAAATGACCATTGCCATATATGATAAGGGGTGGTAAAGTGAGAGATGAAAGGAGGAGAGGGAGTTTCTATTGTTGTTCATTATGAAAGAGAGAAAGAAATAGAAAAGGGGGGAGTGGGAGTAGGAGATATAGGATAGGGTAGAATAATTGCTTGTAGGCGTTGGCCCTTTATCATCATTTTGGTTGAGGAACAAAACGCCTTTGTGAAATAGCGGCCTAATTTACGAGTATTTTACTGTAGGCAGAATTAAAAACATGAATAGACCCCGAGTGTTTTTGACAATTAATATTGGCCGTTTATAATTAACTTGAGTGTGTGTGTGTATGTATGTGTGTGTGCGTGTGTACATGTATGTGTGTGTGTGTGTGCGTATATATATATATATATATATATATATATATATATATATATGTATGTATGTATGTATGTATGTATGTATGTATGTGTTTGTAGGGGTGGAGAGGGAGCGAAATTTCCTTTTTTGTTTAATGCATAAATGGTGTTTTGGGTATTAGCAGTGATTGCCCCTTTTTAAGGGGCAACCAATAGGATTCAGACTTGCCAACTTTGTAGTTTTTTTCTTCTAAACATGTGTCTCAATTTTTGCATTTGGTTACAATGTAATGGGATGGAAAGAGAGTGACTTTGAGTTAATTAAATGAAAACTTTGCATTGTTATTGCATTTGTTTAATTGGTGTTTTGTTTAATATAATGTAAGAGAGTAAAATCCATTTGGATTCTAGATTCTCAAAACTCGGGAGTTTGTGGTCAACTTTTTCGACTAAGATCGAGTTTGACTTAGGGCTAGATTGTAATTTTATATCAGGGAACTAAAACAAGTTTTTTTTTACAAATTTTTGACATTAAGTGAAGAAGACCAACAAACAGAAATGTTGGTTTAAGTTTGAATAGAATTGAAATACATTTATTATTTGTTTTTGTGTGTTTGTTTTTTTAAAAAAGTGCCTTTCAACCTTTTTTTTTGTCTTATCAAATAGTTTTGGACGTTGTCACGACAATTTCAATAAATTTTTTATCACCCCCCTCCAAAATTTATCATTTATCATGTAGTTCAATATCTAAGCGTGTTTGAAGCGGGCGCGTTGAAGAAGTTTTTTGCAATTTGGACGAGCCACATTCTCATGTCAAAAAAAAAAATAGACCGAACATTTTTTTATATCAATAATTCAATTTTGGATGAATTAATAAAAACACTTTTTTTTCTACACGAATAAATAGCGCTTCATAAATTATATTCACAAATTCAAAAGAAAATTTCACACATTCAACTTTTGAACTCTCTGAAAACAATTCAAAACAGCAGAACAATCCTGTTTTTCTATGTTGTGGAACCCTGCTCAGAGAGAGAGAGAGAGAGAGTTCAATTTGAAGTTTTAATTGCCTAGTTTTATTTGTTGAATTTCGAGTTTTAGTTTCTTCAACTTGTTTTATTTTGCTTGTGAATAATAAGAGTTAATCACTCACTAAGAAG